>CACRXP010001151.1:3087-128135 GCA_902702965.1 Spirometra erinaceieuropaei | reverse complement strand
GATGTCAGACTGACGGGTCTGTAGTTTGTCGCCTGAGCACGACTACCGCTTTTGTAAAGGGGTGTAATGTGGGCCGTCTTCCAATCTGTGGGAAGAATTCCAGCATCAAACGATTTTTGGCACAGAAAGGATAGTGGCTTGGCCAGCTGTTGGGCAAGCTCAAAGATCAGCTTTGCTGGAATCTCGTCCGGACCGGGAGATTTACATTCCTTCAAGCTTTTCAGTTCTTCCAAAATCGCTTCTTCTCGAAACACAATATTTTCGATAGTGGGATCTCTCATGTTCTCAGAATTAGATGGGGTGAAGTCCGCTTCTCTGGTGAAAACGGATCGGAAAAATTGAGAAAAGTGCTCAGCCTTATTTGTACTGTCCGATATCTCCAAGCCGTCATCACCCCTCATAACAGGAATGGGATTCCTGTTACGTGTGCTTTTCCGCAAATAGCTGTAGAGCAACTTCAGATTTTTAACGGCTCGGTGGAGCAAATTACTCTCAAAATCCCGTCGCCTCCTGAAAATCAGGCTTTTCACCTTATTTATTTGAATTTTGTATTCTGTAAACGCTGCATTATTGTTGTTCTCGCGAAATTTTTTCCATAATCTACCTTTCTTGTTGATCTCCCTTTTGAGTTCTCGTGTAAGCCACTGAGGGCGGTTGGATGTCCTAGGCTTTGATAAGGGACAGTGGTTCTTCATTAGATGCAGTAAACGATCCTTGAATAAATTCCAGTCCTCGTTAACGTTTCCGGAGAAGAGAACATCCCAGTCTATTTGTGATGCCTCAGCTCTCATTCGGCGAAAGTCCCCTTTCCATATATTTGGCCTCGTATTGTCTTTTGTACACGGTTCAGAATACAGCAAGTACTCGCATAAAAGCACTGCATGATCACTTCGACCGAGCGGGGGTAGGTAGTACACCTCGTCTATACTGTCAGGATCTTTGGTAAAAACGAGGTCCAGACAACTGGCCTGTTGCCCTCCACGAGCTCTAGTTGGAAACAGGATATGTTGCGTGAGTAGAGCTTCAAGAGTTGTCTTTAGTAGATGGTAATCGAAGGTATTCATCGAGCATTTCGCATGCATATCGCTCCATTGAATGCATGGTGCATTAAAATCCCCCATGATAACAACGTATGGTCGGCTGGCGATCTCTTTGATGCTTTTCAGTAGACAAGTATCTGGGTCAGGATCCGCCTGCGGGGCCGGTAGACAGTTAAGACTTCGAGGGACTGAGATCCCCGCGCCTTTATAGTCAGCCAAATTGCCTCTGTGTCGTTAGAAATCTTGTCGGTCCTCTCACACACTGCTAAGTTGCTCTTGACATACGTGGCAACTCCTCCACCCCGGCGGCCTCTCCTGTCTCTCCTAAGCAAATGGTATCCTGTTAATGCTACCTCGCAATCGCCAACGTCCTCTGACAGCCACGTTTCTGTTATTGCTATAACATCGGGAAGAGTATCGTCTACCTGTATTCTCAGTTCGTCAAGCTTGGAAAACAGACTCTGAGCATTGGTGTAAAAGAATTTTAGTTTGCAACATTCGACAGTGCTTCGTTCGGTTTGTCTCGGGTTTGCCAATATTATGTTGCTGCCGCCATCATGATGACTGGCTGGTTCCAAAACAACATCGCGTTCCTCTGTATTACTCGTCCCCTGAAAATGGCCAAGTTGCTCTCTCCCGCTGCAAGTCTCCTCTTCAACTCCGTTACCAATTCGCGGCGTTTCAGACGTTCCGCTGGAGAATAGTCCGGCTGAAAAAAAACTTCCTTGTGCGAGTTTCGGAGGCTGCTTTTCCTGGACAGAAGTAAGCTAGCTTCCTCTTTACTGTTCAAAACAATTTTCAGAGGTCTTGGCCGCACAGTTTCTGATTGTTCGCTCTCCTTCTTTCCGATCCTGAAGGCTGCGCGAATGGTTATCTTTTCATTTGAATTAAGCATTTCGTTCAGTAGGTGTTGAAGCATATTAAGGTCAGCGGAGATCCTCTCCTTCGGGGTAGAAGCATCCGACTCCGATAGACCCTGGACGATTACGCAGTGCTGACGATCAAGGGGTTCATTTTTTCTGTTTCCGGTGGCCTTGGCAGCTGAAGGTCTCAGAAGATCCACCGGAGTCGTCTGGGGTTCTATACTCCCGTTGTGGCGCTTACCCTTTCCATCTTGCCATGAGCTTGTTTCCTCACTTCCAACTGAGGGTCCTGTTGAACACGCGGAATGGCTGAGAGAAGTTGATGGCTCGCTTGGGTTGTCTCCCATAGAAACAAGAGACTCCGTTGCTATTTTCCCATCGTCCTGGGTATCGGCGCTCTTGCACAGAGGTTTTCCACATGCTTTGTTCTTTGGCTGTTTCAGAGTTTTGCTCTTTCCCTTTTTCTTGCTAACTTTAGCGCTATTCACCGCGTTTTGCACACTATCGTTCGCTTGCACGAGTTCCCTTAAAGCAGTCAACTCTTTTTCGAGTTTTTGGACTTTCAGCAGAATAAATGAGCATCCAGTGCATGGCTCGTCCTCGTAACTAACAGGTTTTGCTGTGATAACGCTTTTAGCGCGCTTTGCGGGCCCCTGGTTGCAACTATAAAGAGAGCGAGCGCTAATCCTAGGTGGCAAGGCCTTCTCAATTGACTTTCCTTCATACATAGTGTCGTTTGTACTACGAATAATGTTTACTCCCTTATTTATTTCAGTCAGCTGGACGTGCGCCGATAGTCTAGCGGTCATGTCGCTGGTCACACTACGACTGGACCTGGGTTCGAGTCCCACTTGCGGCGAGTTTTTCGCACATTGTCCTGATGGTGTTTTGTCGACTCCCATTATTAATTCAAACGATACGCAAGGGATTCTAGGTATGGGCGAAGTATTTAAAGGTGTAGGAGAAGCTTTTTAACCAAGCCAAAAATATGAAGTAAATATCAAACGACTCAGCCGCTTCTGGATCTGGAGAACCCCGCGGTGCTGTTGGCAGAGAATTGATACGAAGGAGTATGGTCGTCCCAAAGAAAGTTCTGTCGGAGTTCTGAGTGGATCGTTCGAGGAATTGCTGATTACGCTTCAATTTCTTAATCCAAATGGGCCCGCAGAGCGTCCAGTAGGCAGAAATCCCGGAAAAAGCAAATCCCTCGGAGGTCGAAATTTCAAACCGAATTCGAAACCCGCAATATGTGACTCCATAGAATTTCTTTCCAGCAGTTGACAACATTCATGAGCAAATGAAACGTTTGCTTCCAGACATAAGCAAAAGTTTATAAGCAAAGTAGATACAGGAACATGCACCTCGTAAAATTATAGGAATTCTTCTGTGCACTGCCCTACTACATCGAGTGGTATGGGCGCAGACATAGAGACAACGCCGAGCGTTACCATTATCTCATCCGTATTCATAGTGAGCCTTCCTATTTCGTCTAGAAACTCAACGGAATTTATGATTCACATTTCAAAGTCCACCTGTATGTGATGAAGTTTGTCGAATAGGAATTTCGGAAACTCAAAATACAGCGCACCAGTTAATAATACTATCGGCCGCAATGGAATGCTGGGTTTGAGAACTTTCGGTAGTCTGTAAAAGAAAGGCCAAGAATTCTCAGACGCCAACGACTCTGATGATTTCTGGATCAATCGGCGAATCCATCTGGACATCATGTACACAAATCTCGAAAAATTAAAAAAAGGTTTTTAGCTAATTAAGATCTGATGTCAGCCCGCAGCATCGATCTATCCTTAGCCTGACTTGGAAATAACGATCTTTGGTGCATTTTGAAATTTTAACCGTCTTTCACGCTTTCTGTACGACTGACAACGACCTCGTGTAGTAGAGTCAACATTTACGAATACATTTTTGTTGCAGTGTTGAAACAAGTCTCAGACTTCAGCATTCGTAGTTGCTGCTCTGTTAGCTGCGTAGACGAGAGGTTGTGGACCAAGTTTGAGCTTTCTGTGCCTGGTGGTTTTAGCTTAGTCAGTTTCCGTTCCAAAACGTCTCTCTTCTTGCCTGTGGTGTGCCTGAGCGGAGATCGTCTTACAAAGATCTGCGGCGATAGAATCGCCGAGAGTGTGGACGCACTGCCTTCTTTTCTGCTCGATCTTAGCCTTGTACTTCTGTAAGCGCCGATGACAGTCGTCGATCAGAACTCATGTCATCTGTTTGACAAAGCGCCTCACAAAGTCATTTAAGCAAACCGGAGGACAGAGCACGCGAGGCCCTTTATCTTTGCGACCAGTTTGTGCAAAATGGCTATCCGAGGGCATTCATAAGTCGCTGCCTACGCGGTCGACACCAAAGAACTCGAACATCAACGCCACCGACGATATGGCATTCTCTGTCATACATCAAGGGTGTTTCAGAAGCGACCGAGCGCATTGCTGCGGAGCTAGGTGTTGGAACCTATTAGTCACTGATTGTCCTCAAACTACAAACTATGGGGCCCTTTGATTCCAATGATGTCTCTGGGAGTGAATGCAAGTGAAATCATTCTTGCTTTAGTCAGCCGATTCTTACTTAATATTAGAGCTGAACAATTGCATAGAAATCTTGCGTGACGTTGTTAAACCCTATACCTAAACACTACGCAATTAACCTCGTGCAGGAATTGATGAATCACGAATTTTTGGAGGTTATTTACTTCAATCGTAACTTAATCCGACAATGGGTAACGTTAGTGTTCGTCTTGTCATATCCATTGTGTTTTCTGCATGGACACGCTGTATTTTACCAATATGACACAAATTTTTGCGTTAACGACTTTGGAATTCTCTTTAAAAAGACGTTGTGTTATATAGCCAAGAAAGGGAGCTCCATACAATTATTTTGCAATTTTATTTAAGTGGAGGTACTTTTGATTAGCTGAACGTTTTGATGGCCGGAGTTGACGGTTCTTCAGTAAGGTAGTTGTATTTCACGAGTATTTTGGAGAAAGGTCCACTGTCGTTTGCTAAAGGCGGCGCAATTATGGGGTAGCTTCATTTAGGCAAGTGGCATCAACTTACCCAAATATTCAACAGACTGACAGAATATTGTCAAAAAGTGTGCGTCGGATTTTTCCCTGGGGGTTCTTTTATCCCTGGCAAACGTTTGACGTCATGCACACACATCTCACACAGGAATATGACTTGCCTTTTTAGAAGTAAAATGAGTAACTATATGTCATGTAAAATGTTAAGCGTCTAGTTTTTGTGTTTCGTAGATGTGCGGCATGTTTCAGTTCGCATACTTGAAGAGGAAGTATTTTCAACTCGTTAACTAATTGATTAACTAAAAGCTGCGTATAACAAATGATGAAGGGAAAGACAATGTTTTGTGTTATATCGGCAAGCGTTGTGATAAAATGTTTAATTTTTAAAAATGGATTATATTTACACAAAAGCTGGAAGAAGAGGAAACCCATTCATATAACCCTTATCGGCGAAGTTAAATGCTTGGCATTTTGCCCACCAAAAATAGGTAATTTAAAACCGAAATTTGAAAGGATTCATTGAATGCATGTTGACAGCCCTACATGCGCAATAAAGTTTCCTAAAATTTGACCGAATTATTTTTAACTCCAAATGTTAAGGTCCGTCCGGCAGTCAGCTTTTGACGAAGTCACTCATGTATCGCATTTGGTTTCTCTGTCCAAAAACGCCTTCGAAATTCTTACCATATGTTTAAAAAATACCAACAATATGCTGCAAACACATCACAGCGTACATCTCTTATTTTGCTCAGAAGAACATTAAAAGGAACGCATTCTCTTGGCTAGCAGAGTTGTTGTTTTTTGAAGAAACATAGCTTTAGTAGGGCATTTTAGTTTAAACATATCGGTGTCACTGTCTGACATCAACGACATTTCTGGAATTAAAAACGTTTGCACTATGGCCTCCTAGCTGCAGACACAGTACAAATTCTACTTGGGCGCACTTTCTGATTAATTGTTTCCATAGCAAAAAAATGTACAGGCTTGATGACAATTTATCGACAGCTAACATCGAATGGATTAATATGGAAGGTGGATAAGGAGACCACATCAAATACCACCATCATCTTGTCTGACCCTAGATCAGAATGCCAGATGCGCGTCAAAACTCTCCCGCCAACGACTGGGTCCAATCGAACTCCCTTGCAAAGAATAAAAGTCACCGGTACAGCCGAAAATCTGAGACGCCTTGTCTATAGCAGGCGTTGCTGTGCGGCTGCTAGTTGTGCACGTGTAAGATACCCACGGCACATCGGGACAAATGAGTTCCGTTACACACCATCATGTGCTGGATGCGCTTCAAAGCTCATCAGTTGACTTCTCTGTCCAGTCCGAATCAAATGTAGGGACGCAAAGTCGCCGGAACATTTCCTTTGACTGATTATATCCGCGGGGTGCCGCGTAAGAAGACGACGGGGCGCAGTGGTACCATCGGCTCGTAGACATTTAACAGGCCGTAAAAACCTCCATCGAATTCTGCAGTCTGGTGCTCTTCGTTTGTCTTCTGAGAGTCCATTAAAAAGAAGACCTAGCATGTTCTAACCTGTATTGGAAATGGCCTCGACAGGTGTGAAAGCGTTGCTTAGAAACGTGAGTTCGTGTCATACAGTTCAAAGACCAACTGCATCATGGCTAGTCACCTCGTCCTTCTCAAATTCCGTGCCAGAGGAAAAAGTTATCATTCATGCATGGGCACACGTTGCCGGCGTTTCAAGGACATCAGCTGGCCCGAATTTCCATTCACACTCTCGAAGTGGTTCTTTAAGTTGCGTGATGGCGATATTAGTCAAACCGACAGGCCGTCAATAGACCGGAGTCAGTTGTTCAGATAAGAACGTGATCCCTATGCACAGCCACAATCACATCCCCCACTGACGAAAGCCGGTCGACGAATGCACGTGTTGCTTTTTAAGCGTTTTGTCGAAAGCTGCTGTCCATTCTGTAACTGAGGATGTAGTGGAGGTATGCTTGGACTTTCATGATAAAACAGATGCCTGACGATAACTTCAGTCGCTTTTTAATTTTATCCGAAATTAACCGCTAATTTGAAGTAAAGCAGTTTAAACTAAGGTCTATGGCCGCAGATCAAATTTCAAAATATGAATATTTTCGCCACTGCGGCGTGACCGTACCATATTCATTAACTGCCGTTAAACAGCTAGTAGTATATTTTTCTGTCAGAAGATAACATACGATCAGCAGATGTACTAGCCAAATACACAGACGTGATCAGATCAATCCGTATTCGCTCTTTCGTTTTAGCAAGAATTTTATCCCACTAACCAAAACACCTGAAATTCAAACACTTGCCGCAACTATTGGAAGATTTGATGCGTGGTACGAAACATTTCCGTGGGTTCAAAATGCAGAGGTTATCAATACTTTTATCTGGTTGTTGTGTGGAGGGGATCGACAAACCAACTAAGCCTCAACCCTGCTCTGGTAACGACAAATCCCGAACAATGTTTATTTTTCCAATATTGCCTCTATACATTTCGTCCTCAAGAGAAGCTTTTTAAATTTTACCGGCAACTCGTATATTTCGCGCAATGCTGGTAAATGCGGCTGAGCTGGGTAAACTCATCTGAGTCCAGCAATACGCATGGCATGTTCGTTGACCTTGTTTTTTTCTCTTGAAGTCGACTGAAGTTCACGCGACACCTTTTGAGCACAAGACTCAGTGACAGCTACTCAGCCCCAGGTCAACGGAAATTTTCAGTAACTCAATATTAAAACCTTGCAAGTATGGGGGACTCTAAAGGCGTGATCTGTAGCATGTCCGTCACGCACTATTTAAGAAGTGAGTGATCTAAGTATGAAAAGCTCGAAATGTGTAAGTGACCCCATGTATGTTAACACGAACGTCGTCATGTACGGTGAATTTAGAATCTAGAAATATGATCCACCAGCTATTCAAACTGAATGTTAAAACCGGACCATATTACAGTGGATTCGCTGAAGTTAGCCATTGATCAATAATTTAGATCAATGAACAGTCTTAGAAACATTTGTCATGTTTGCTGTGCGTTTGCTCTTGCCAGTGAACTACTTAACTTATCCGATGCGTACAGCTCTACTGGTTGTCATTTCCATTTGTGAGCGAAGAGGCCTATTAAAAGATTTTATTTCTGCCATGGAATCTCCAGATTACATAATCTTCAAAAACGTGCTTAAGCTAACTTCACTGACATTTACTAAAATATAGCCCTTTAGTTAACATTTAAATAACTAAGAATTTCTAGGTTTACGATTACTGAAAATCTGGACGGTTTTATTGCAGGTGACGCATTCTCGGGTCTATTCTTTTCCTCATAGGCGTCAAAAACACACGTAAACAACTCTTTTGGGCAGACCAGTAATGCTACCTTTCCGTGTACTTAAAGCTGTGCTTTTATTTGCCAGATCGTTGTCAGGCTTAAAATTTCGAGAAAAACCCATTATGAATTATGGCCAAAAGGTTTTGCGAACCGCACCGCCCTCAGAATTTACCTTAGATATACAGTTTATTTGTCCGAATAATTAGTACAATTTTGTGCTAAAGTCCGAGCAAATAGTGGGTTTATGTTCATTTGTGGAATCATGCCTCTGTCTTACTTGACTTTGTCGGCAATCTCGTCTTGCCTACAGTACGCGCCGCTGTGCGGCCGCTCCTTCAGCTCGAGTAACATCGCCAGGGCACAACGGGAAAAGTGATTTCCGTTACACGATCAGTGATCGTCTCCCTATCATTGTATTTTCAAGATCGCAACCAACAGGGTAACAAGCGTCTGGTCCAGTGGTTAGACGTCTATGCAAAAAATTGCAGGATGGAGCCGCAGGTGTTCCACATTTCAGGGTTGGGGTATGAATGGCTGACGACGGTTAATATGCCAGCAATAGCCATTCTTATCGACGGGTGCTTTCGGTATTTACATTCAGCCTATATCTAACAGTTTTCTTCTCTCTTTTGACCGTTGAATCCAGCATAAACTATGAATAGGGTCGCCAACCTTAACAATTGATATAAGAATAAATTGTTGATTACCCTAGCTGTTTTCTCGTGCACTAAATTGGCAGTTTCTACATTTCCTGTTTTGCTCGACACCTGTTACGCTTTTATTTACTTAAGGCAGTCTGCTTTACACAGATTACGTCGTTATATTCTAATTCATATTAACGTATTGTTGGACCAAGGGTTAATATTAGGCCAAAACACGCGCTTGAAAGAAATAAAAAACGCCTGAATAGTGTAAGTTGCACATGCAAATACATTTGTGAACGTTTGCCTCCCGAAAATCTAGCACATTGTATAAGACAGAATAAACACATCAATTAGCTCTTCACCGTTTTTATCGGCAAATTCTACTATATATTTGACTGGCCTGCCAACTATATAAGCACCACTTACAGGACAGAAAATAGTTAGCATTTAAAGGTTTATAAGTAATGAATTATTCCGGCCCATACTCTGTTTTATATTGCATGAGTCCTTGTTTCGTTTTACATTTCTTACCCTCAAGAACGTCGAACTCTATTTAACCCATCTGTAAAATACGATGATCTTCTCTTTCGGCATCGGGTGCAACGAAATGCATATTCAGCTATGTTGCCCTCTAATTTGCTGTATTTTATTTTACTTTTGCGTTTTCCAGGATAATGTGGTCGAAGGCAGTTCCTCAGTCTGGCAGTACTCGACTACATTCTCCGTACATCGTACTTATAATGCCGGCAGTAGCATGAGTACTTCCTTCGGTTGCCTCTTCCAATGACTTGCTTTCGTTGACATATGTCAGTGCAGTAGAAGTGTTCGACCCAAAAACTAACTATTTGATCTGTCGCACGTTTTACCCGTCGTAAATCTGACTGCATTGGACTAATGTAGGAGCTACAGTGCGTGACCAATCTCATAAAATGTTGGCTGAAATTCTGAAATGCGTTTTCGATTAGGAAGAATTACTTGGTCGAGGTTGTAATACTGCTTATCTTGTCGCATACTCTTATAACATTTCGGAACTGGTAGGATGTCGGCCTTTAACTACATTTCTTTTCAATCTCCTGTAGAAAGCGTGCTCGGTAAAATATGATAACTTAATAAGCATGAATTTTTCCCATGCATTTTCGATGGTCTTGGAAATTCAAACATATTTTATAGAAACAATAAACAAAAATATGCTTTTTTCAAGCAATCAATAGAGAATCGTGTCTTCTTCATATTTTATACTTAAGGAAAAAGTATAATTAGGTTTTAAAAAAGTTTTTAATTATGACACTTTCTAAGACCGCGCAATATCCATTCACCTAACCTCGTACCTAGCCGTTTACCACAGCTTCTTATGAACTGTGCAAAATAGTCCGCATCCATTACAAAATTTCATGGTCTCCATATAAGATATGTTAATGGCATAGAAAAATATGTGATTTTCTTTGCGCGGAACGCATGCACCCTGCAGAATGAAATCACCAAGCGCTAATGCAACGAATGATCAGGCTCCAAATTGTTCGGCAATTGGAATACTTTTTTAAAACCTAATTATACTCCTTCATTAAGTATAAAATATAAAGAAGACATGATTCTCTATTGATTGACTAAAAGAAGGCACATTTTTCATTGTGTTTTCTATAAAATATATTTGAATTTCCAAGACCATCGAAAACCAATTGGAAAAATGCATGCTACTTAATAGTAATTTTTTTCCCGAGCACGCTTTATACAGGTGATTAAAAAGAAGTGCATTTATTAGCCGACATCCTGACAAGTCCGAAATGTTATAAGAGTATGCCACAAGATAAGCAGTATCACAACCGCGACCAAGCAATCCTTCCTAATCGAAAACGCATTTCAGAATTTCAGCCAACATTTCATGAGATAGGTCACGCACTGCATATGGCAGTCCCTTAAACGTTACTTGGAACAAGCCCTCCTAAAATAGTCAAACCTTAGTGCTGCGTTCTAGGTTCATGTCATGCCAATTGCTAACCGATTCGCACTCCGTCCTCCTATCTAGCACATGGTGGGCAACAAGACGTGTGGTAGTACGCCCTAAAGCGTACATGGAACTCCAGCTTGTCGTACATGTCCATCCCAAGTGGTGCACAGGCGCATTTACTGATTCCCACATCCGTTATAGCAGACGGTGGAAGTAATATTTCTTTTTTAAATTTGCTGCTGAGGTCACATCCTGGCACAACGTACTGATTCTGGCAAATCACCAAGAAAAGGTGAGTAATGCAAGTCGATGTAGCTTTATTAATTTTCCATTTTGTATTGCCGATGGTTAACAGGCCATTGGCAGTTTCCTCTCCAAATACGTAAGGGCTGACTTGAGCACATATCCCCGTAAGCTTGCTCGAAGAAAGAGCAATGATAAAGTGACACCCCGTAGTATTTTTCTCGACCTCCGTTCTTATAGACAGAGAGTTGATTGTGCAACTTTGAGGTACAACTCCAGTATGCATTCGTCCGGTTATGTTCACCATGACATCTGCAAAGTGTATGACCTTGATCATCCAAAGATCCCTTTCAATGTCTGTACTCTGAAATGGTAAAATGCAAACACAACTGATCGACAAGAAGGGAAATTCGTTTTAAGACATGCAACTGCAATGTGTTTAAAATTGGTTGATCGTAATGAAGATCAGCTTACATGTTGTATATGGAAATATAAGGGGGTAGCTATGTTATCGCAACTATAATCTTCCACGATTGACGATCGCAACATTAGACAGTGGTCTATACGTGTGCTATCACCGAAAACCATGGTAAATGAAGATAATCTTGTGCGTTCTCTATATTGATTAAGCAAAGTGTTCAGGGCTGCAAAACCACGATGGAGGAACTCCCCGACCACGTCTAGTTCTGGGATTCTGGGATGAGTATCTAGAATGAAATGGTGTTATATTAAGGGAGATTCTGTTACACGCTCAACTGAACATGTATGATGTGTAGAGTAAACTGTGGTAGGTAAAATTTGTTTTACAAGGATGTTATCTTTTTTGTCGGTCGTTTACCTCGTTGAAACAGAGACATTTTTATGCCACACACATGTCATACACCGCCACTTCAAGCTGGAGTCTAAGCTTTTTGCAATGAATGACAATTGCAGGGTAAACAACCAAGTAAATGGAAATATATACTTCACGTTTTTTTAATTTAACGATGAATCCATCTGGATAGCCTAGGTGTCATTTACCGAAATCCTTTCGTTTGATCCTGCGTAGTTCAGGCAAAAGAGATAGCGCCAGGCACTTTGCAGTTTTCGTCACTAAAGGCATCGACTAAACTATTTACTGTATACAGTGCGACACAGATCTCACGACGTTTTGTCTTAAATGCTGAAAGGGTTATTCCATTAGGAAGGATTTTTTAGTGGGATTGTAATAATCATTATCGTGTGACGCAATCCCACGGTATTTCGAACTCGTCAGGATGTCGAACTTTATATGCATTTCTTTTCGACCTCCTGCATAAACCAGACTAGCCAAAAATGACTACTTCAACAGTATGCATGGTTAACATTTGTTTTCTTTGGCCATTATAAATTCAAATATATTTAATTGCTCGTTTAGTAGAAAAGCATATTGTCTTTGCATTGTGTGTCCGAAGAAAGTGCACCTATAGGTTTTGAAAATGTTTCACAACTCCAGTAGTTTTGACTCAGATCAACCGTTTTGTTGGCGTTTAGCGATTTCAGTCTGCAAGGTGCATACCTTCTACTTAAAAAAATCAAATATTCCTCCCTGCCTTTAAGAGGATATCGTGTGAATTGTATGAAAGTTGGAATGGAAGCGAACTGTATTTTTCATGTCATGAGCCGTATTATTATATGGACATGTGAGATGCTGTATATATGGACATCGACCGGTCATAAAAGCCTCATAGTTAGAATCGTTTTTCAAACCGAAATAATACCTTTGTTGGGGATAACATGTGAAGCCAATATGATGTACTTTCAAACGCGTGAAATAAAGCACAGTTCTCTGCAAATTTTTATAAAATGTATTTAAATTTATAAAATGAGCGAAAACCAGTGTAAGAAAATGTATAATGCTTAAATGGTCATTCTGTAGGAAGTTAAAAAGACGTGATTTCAAAATTCGACATCCTGTCCAGTCTAAAATATTATGGAATTATGTCGCACGATAATCATTAATACAACCCCACCCAAGTCATTCTTCCTTTCAGAGAATGCATTTGAGAACTTCTGCCAACAATTTATGGCATCGGTCATACACTGTATGTTTTCCGACATTTCCGCTTTTGTGAAGACAAAAGAAATGAAATATTATTCTAACTTCCTCATTTCATTTAACGGTTTTGCGTTTCAAAAGAAATCGCCTTCTGACTAACTACATGTAAACGTGATTCAGCAGCTAATCTATGCGGAGTGGCACATTTTCTCCACTGGCCATGCAGCATCTCAGATTTTGAAAATAAACGCAGATCGCCTTAAACGTTGGTATTTGAGGATAACGAGATTCCGGTTTACTGCTCTAAATACCGTGCATAAACTACGAAACTCATGATATAAATATTTATCAAACACATTTTAAATGTTGCATTTTACACCTCTGCGACCTGCAGGCGAACGTGCCACCTAGGCAACAACTCAAAAGCACCAGTCCCACAGTCAATTTGCCGTCCCTCATCGATGCCTTAAATCGTTTCTTCTAAGAAATGGTATCCTGTATATTATAGATACAGCCACACTGTCCAAGAGAGTCGCTGCATAGTATGTTTGAAGTATCCAATGAGCAAACAGTCAAACACAGCCAATGCATTCCGCCAAAGACAGTTAAACTAGCCATTCACCAAATTTGATGAAGCGTCCCGGACATGGAAATTTGGGTGATTAATGTTTTTTTAATTAGATGTAAATGCTCCTTTTCAGAAGCCAGTTCTAAACGCTCTAGTCGATCTGTAGCCCCATGGGTCGACGCGCTCGAGGAGTTCTACACGGGCCGTTCCAGTACCTGTTCATCAAATCTCTATAGAGTAAATTGGATGTGCGGTGGTCCGATATGGCAAAGAACGCACATGTACCGACATCGTTCGAAACGCGTAGACAGAATACCCTAATCATGTCCATGCCGCTTACGGTTTTTAGTGGCAAAATCATCTGTGCCTCTTAAGGAATAACGGAATATTATTTGCGAATTATGCTATCCTTAAAGTGTGTGAATAAAATGATTTTCAAGCAATTCGATCGAAATGTGAAACTACGCATACTATGTTAGGGCAATGAACAATTCACTAAAAAAATAATTTCTGAACAAATGACTTCCCGATAAACGTTTGCATTCCTAAGTGATTTAGTATGCATTGCGGATGATATGATGGAAAGAAGGGAGTCCATCGGAAAAAAATGAGTTTTACTCGAAATTTACGAGCTGATTGCACTAACCCGATGCCAGGCGATGTGAATATTGAGAGGCGTAATCGTCACAATGCTGGCTGAAGACGCAGCCAAAGAGATAAGCAGACAAGCTTGCGAGCGGTAGGTGTGCGTCGTGTTATGATGGGTGCCTTAGGTGAGGATAAATGTTGTGGGTCCCGGCTTTAGCTCCCCCTGTTGGAGGCAAGGGTACGGAGGGAGGCATGGCGTGTCGGCGAGATTATGCTTGTCTGAGAATGCATTACCTGTTGTTGTTCTTTAGGTGGACGCTTATCAGTCCATCTCGATCGGCGACCCTCGTAGTGGACATCTAGGTCAACTTGGAGGTTAATGTTGTCCGCACCGGATTGCCAAGCTTCGAACAGTTCCCGTGCATGCTTGGTGTTATCCATGGCGACCGCATCAGTACCGTCCCAATTTTAAAGACGGTCACAATCAAGGGAGTGCGCAAACACGAAAGATAACGGGTCGTATCGGCAGAAGCCAACCTTGGTTCATTAATGTCAGTCCCAAGTTGACGGCCCGTTGCGTTCATATTGCTCACACGGGTGCGGTCATTCCTGACTGGATAAATACCCAACATGCACTGACAGAGTATAGAAGTTTGTGAGGTACTGATGAATTTCGTTTCAATTAGGTGCTTATGACCGATCTGGTAGACCGCAGCGGTAGACATCCTGCGCCAGTTAAATTAGCGTATGCTTGTGTTCCTGGTTCCAGCAGCAGATCAGGGTTATAAGTGGCTGAATAACGTTAAATATGCCGGACTAAATGCTGCAAAAAACGGGTGCTCACAATCTGTCGTATCCTTCCTGATATATGTACACACTAATGTTGCATAATAGTCCGCGCTTCCAGCTGCGTGGACAGAGTTTTGTGTAATGATGCCACTTAGGGTCTTGTATGGTACCACCTGCTACCAATAGCTACATAGTACGCTGCAAATAACATGTCTCCTCTAGACCAACAGTGCCTCCAGGGCTACGGGGTGCGGCATATGCGGATTTCAGAAAGGTGACTATAAAATGTACTTAATTCATGGACAGCGGAAACCCGCCCAACACTCGAGGCAACCTGACTGTAGCACCGCATCCCATGCATAGGCGGACTGGAAGGACATTAAAAAAACGCAAAATGGCCAGTAGTATGAGGGTAACAGTGAATAATATAGTTTTACATTCCTCCTCAGCTTATGTAATCCGCTTCGTTTGATGGGTGGACAGCCTCGGGATTGCAGCCGCGTTTGCCAGAAACATCCAAGTATTGATTTTAGGGAGAACGTCTCTGTCATTCGCAGGGCTGTTTGCGTGGTTTTTCATTCCGACCCACGATTCAAACAGTGCCAAATTCAAACTCGAGGTCAGACTAGACTGCGTTCCACACCCTTTGCTGGTGATCATGTATACTCTAATACAAAAATGCTATATGATCGATATCATATCCTACCTGTAGACTCCATCCTTAGATGCATGTTATTTAAAATGCCTTAATCGTCAAGGTATGTGTGAAAGTCAGTAAAACGTAAGAGCAATTTATGTCAAAAGAAAAGGCCGCGTTCACCAGGGGAGGTGTATTGGTGTTCTGTCGTTGTGAGTAGTCGTTTCTTCTACCCATCTTCAGAGACCGAGAAGTCATGCACACAGCTCTCCTTATACGGCGCGTTTTGGTTGATGCCATAAAATGAGATCTGTGCGCATGAATTCTCAGTCTTTTATCTTGGGTAGAGGAAACGCCTACATGAAGCGTCAGACATCCAATACAGCCCTCCCGGTGAACGCCTCCTTTTCTTTAGATATACTGCCTGCGAATCGCATTTTTCCTACTCTTGAGACAATTTATATGCTTAACTATGTGTTTTTGTATAGAAATGGCTATGTGATGTTTTGAAATAAGGCAGTCTCTATCATGGTTGACTGCTCAAAAAAATTTACGAATGGTGAACTGTGTTGAACTGGCTGAATATATATTTCACTAGAAATTAGGCTGGCATTGTACACTACACCAATCCGGATGTGGAATCACATAATACTAGAAGATATATAAGCCGTCAGTAGTTAAGACGGCAAACAGGGACAATAGATATAGTGGCACGTTTTGAGGTACGGAAACTCCCAAGACAGCCGGTGATTTTAATTATGCGTTCTTTATTGCGAAGTCAGCATGTGTTGAATATTTCGGATTGCGTATTCATTAGAAATTATTCGGCAGTTAGCTGCATATTTTGTTCAAATACCTTGACGAGTATTATTCAAATAAGCAAGCAATAAAATAACATCATGCTGTAACAACTCTGTATATGCTTCTGCATCAGACTGATAATGAAACAATTTAGTGGACTCAAGCAGTTTTTTACTAAAAGGCCTTCCAAACTGAGCAACGGGACACGTGGTAGAAAATGTTTAAGTATAAATGAACTGTTACTAGTCGGATGCCTATTTCCAACCCTGAAATCCACTTTCGCGTCTGATTTTTCACGTTCTGCCTATAAATTTATGATAGATTGTAGAACGTGCCACCTAGTTAAACCGTTATCGTGCTAGCATCTCCGAATGCGGAATCAAAGATATTGGTATAGGAGTTTTCCACTTATCCATGAAGATGTGGCATTTGAAAATTTTGCGCCGGCTATAGACTTCAAGCGCAGTCCACAAAACATGTTGTGGCGATATGACAGTTCGACCGTTGTCACCGACAGGTTACGGCGGACATAGGGCGGTGACTCGCGCATGAAATAGTCCCCAATGGGGCTACACCTGCACAGCATCGACCGCACTCAATCTTCCCTACACTCGTGGGCCCGGCGTCAAGACAGAATGCGCAGCTCGATAGTGTATCGTAATCCGGGTTAGGTGCAGTGTAAAAGAACAGCAAAAGAGGCCGCCTCTTTTAGGCTGCGAGAAAATCACTCAACAATGAATTAATACAGTTCTAGTGATACTTTCTTTTATAAAAAGTAAAAAAACCAGCTCTTACCTGTAGAATAAGGCGGTTGTTAAATGGGTTTAAAGAAATTGGACTTCGATTTACTTGTGGTGTAGTGTCTCATCGCGAATTAAAATGTGAAATGTAAATCGTATCTAATAGACTTGTATCACCGAGCTTGCATGCACGCGAATTTAGGCTAAAATGTCCTTACCATTCCATTAGTAAGTGAAAGTGCAGGGCATATTGGCGAAAAATGTCTACCTGTTGCACGACCGTTTACAAGGTCCATAAACTCAGAGCATTTTTAGAATGCAAACTGTGGTTACTTGAAAGCATTGGGCTCTTCATCCGGCATCCATTCAATTAGTTGTGCAAGCCGCTTCTGATTAGATGCCCAAAGTGCGTTTAAAGTATGAATGGTCTTTAGATGCCAATGCGTGTATAGTCCTATTTCTTAAAACCTGATGCTTAAATATGCCCCTTATACTTAATGATACTGGTATTTACGCTTACTTGGGAGTTAGGACTTGTCGATTAAACTTGCCGAAATCCCCATGGCAGCAGTTACTAGACGTGTTGGCGAGTATAAGTTTGGTTTCGATCACTTCTCGTCAAGTCAGCACATTGCTATGGAAGAGGGGTCAGGTAGAATCTGTCTGTGATTAGAGATATCGATCAAGGTTTGCCTTAAGGCGCCGGCGGGATGTGGCAATATGAGGGTGGGGGTAAATCAGAGTCATTGCGGGGTCGGGGTAAAATCGGAAGGTCACGGACAGTTGTATGTAGTTAGTCGGCTTATGACCGTGGTGGGTGGGGAACGTGAACTAGGTTTTTCTCGGCGCACAAGGCCTGCTTTTGTAACCTGATAACTGTCGTTTCTAATGCTGCAAGCAAACCCTGGCACAGTAGCTTAGGGCAGGTGGATGGGACCTTATTAAGCACACGACAAATGTATTGGTGTCCACACGGTGCCGGAAGAAACATGTGCGAATATTGCACTGTTTATTTTCCTTATGTCTCCTTATCCCAGTCATGCCCCGAAGTTGTTTCCGTATTATTATGAATAGGCGCCGAATCCTGCGACAAACGCATCCAAGAACATATTACTATGATTCAAATGAAATGTGCACTTACGTTTTTACAAAAGACTCTACAGAAAAAAAATAGTCGGCGTTGTTATCAGCTTAAATCTTCGACCCTTCTTTGCTGACATATGTTTAAGTAAGCTGAAGAGATTTTAACAATTGGTATCAGAATAATAGGACTAGGCATAACGATGGCTACGTTGATGACATCTTTTCGATTTACGGTAACAGAAACCGCCGTAGATGCCGTATATAAATGCCGCAAATAAGGCATACTCGTCGATCAAGTTGACGTTAATTATGCAAGCGACTGTATTACTCTCTTACTTTGAGGCCCCAGTAAAATAGAAGGCGGTAACTGTGCGCCGTCACTAACGGAACGCGTAGGCCACTTATTCAGAACAACTGTTATTGCTGCCGAAAACAGTGGCCCTCTGTTTTCCGCTTTTGAATTTAGCGATTGAGCGCTGACAACTAGCAGAATTTGTTGATTAAACAATCAGCCAAAATAAGCATCTCATTGAAGAGCTTCTCGTCTTTCTGTGTGTCCTCTAGTAGACAATCTATAAAGCAAAAAGGCCTCCAATCTCCTTTTCCCACAGACATTGCTCTTTAATCGAGCTATAATAACGTCGCTGGTCCATAACAGCATTAAAGCACAAGATCTCTGTCTGCAACTTGAAATAAAGAGTATCTTGGGAGAACATTAACAAGAAAGGCTAAATTTTACAGATGATTTAGCGGAATGAACCTCAACAAATCTGAGGAATTATTTTAAATCTTTAGCAGTAATGGCTGAATAAAAGGTAGTCCCAATGCGGATGAAATAAAGTTCAGGCGCATTTTGTCGATATGTTATCAATGAAAGGGTGACAAAACCGATTGATAAGAGTACTCGGAGATAAAAATATCTTCAATGAACTCAATGTTGAAAATATAGTTCAAATATACACATCAAGTAAAAGCTATTTCATAACAAACCCTATGCCCTCAGTGGAGTAACATTGTCAGTTCCAAACCTTCGGTTCATGACAGAGAGCGAGTCGTGTGGGGTTGAGGAACGTTCAATTTTTTTAAATTTAAAAGTTGTTCATGTGCTATGAGGACAGATTCCTACTCAGCATTTAGTTTACTAACGCCTCCGTCCCCTTGTCCTAGGCGATTTATCGGACTCATTAGCCAAACAGGAATGAGAATGCGCCATGGGTTAGCGTGAGATACTGCGACTAGTGTCTACCATGCGCATGGACAAAAGCGGCCATTTGCTCGCGCAGGACTAGCGCAACCGAACAAATGCCGGACATAAAGGATAATGACAAGTTTTTTTCAGAAAAACCTCCAGCCTTCTACGTGGTTAAGAAAATTCACAGGCACAAACACATGCATAAGGGTGCTATGTTAGCTCATAAAATGTTAATCGGAATTTTGAAAAATATTTTCGATCTGAAAAGATAACATGGGTATGGTTGCGATATCAATGATCGTGCAGTACAACCACAGGGAATTTCAGGCATATCCGGACGCCGGCTTTTGTATGAGCTTATTTTACGCCATCAGCAAGAAAACGTTGCTGTAAAAAACCGACCAAACATGCAGTTTTATATTTATAATTTAAATTTAAATGCAATTATAAATTAAAGTACATTTTATAGATGACGACCAAAAACAGTTGTTCTTTTACTTGCCTGGTAGAAATATGAGTTTCGTTTGGATTGCATGGTTAAAATAAAACATTTTAAATTTCCAAATAAACGTTAACCCTGCTCGACGTAAAACTTGTTTATAGTGTTTCCACATTACAAGCTGCATTGTCCGTGTGAATAAAATCATATATTTGCATTCTCTATTCAGAAGATGCCATTAAGCGGGTACTATATTTTTGCAGTGGATTTGAGCTTCAGCGTATGTTTTACGTGCACCATATACAAATTAACATATATTATGTTTTGTTAATGCTCATAAATTATATTATGAGAGACTGGTTTTTAAAGTTAAAAGCTAGTTTTGCTCCAAGTGTATAATTTAGAAACGCAACTGGCTACCAATTGAATAAACAAAGTGATCATTTTATGCATATTTTCTGCAAAATGTATTTAAATTAACGAGAACATCGAAAAAAGTGTATTTTGATTGTGTAGCTAAATGTAGTACAATTTTTAGGCAGCGAGGAAGAAGCCCGTTCACAAATCGATGTCCTGACAAAACTGAATTATTATTGAATTATACTGCACAATAATCAATATAGCAATTTTACATATGCAGTCATTTAGAGTCAAAAAGGCATTTCAGGATCTCGGTATGCATGTTTTTATTTAGCACTCTCACTGCGCATAGGCAATATTACCAAAAACCATGAAACATTGTATGACTGGTTGTGCATTGTAAACCATTTTTAAACAGCTCAACTAATCACAGGTTTTGATAACCTGGGATTCGAGCACGGATTCTATGTACACTGAGCGTTGATACTGACGCTTCTTTACTGAGCCGGTAACCTGTTGCGACAGAAGGCATTCTTAATTTATATCGCTTATAGTTTCGTGCGTCATTCTACGCGCGGTTCAGTGTGCTTACATGGCTATGCACTGCATTCGCTTAAAACATTTGAGGCAGCATTGCCTAGCTGGTGAGATATTTGACAGAACACCGCTCTGACACAATTGTTTAATTAAAGAATGCATATAGGGATGTGTCCACCTCTGCGGACACAAACAGCGAAGGACGCCTTATCCCACGTTGCTTAATTCACAATTTATTCATTTACCCAGGCGTCATAATATGAAAAAAATTTGTTTAATATTCAGTTCTACAGAGTCAAATGTCATTGAATTTAAGGCAATCATCCTGGTTAATGGAGAATGCAGCAGGACATGAAGGTGAAGTTGCCAACGGCGGTGAAATCTAAGCTGATTGACATATTGCAGCCTGCAGTATAAACTTAAGGTGGGGCATTCCGTTTTGCATCTTAAGCTATTATCAAAACACAGCGCAAGACAAAGGCACACCGCGGGGCCGAAAGTGCAGCGGGTTACATGACTGGCAACCGCTGACGGACGATGCAGTTTGTTTGAAGTCTCTGTGGTTCACTGGAGGGCAAATGACCGAAATTCAACTAGCAATCCGTCTCGTTGATGCACGCGTAGAATGATTCTGTGACACTCATCTTATTCTGTCCAGTTTTGCATAATATTTAATTATCCTCAAAACGTTCGCATACATGACCATTTTATTGCCTAAAAGGGCCTTTGTGTTTTTTGCTAAGCAAACATGCAGTTCTACCGTCTGAGTCGTGTAGCCATTTATCTAATTGGATATTTTAAATGGATTCCGGCTGTTTATTAAACGTCCAGATACAGGAAGGATTTAGGCTGGTACCCGGTTTGACACATTTAAATAAGAAAGACTTTTATGCAAATCACTAAATTGCGAGCAGTATGACAATCGTACACTTAACTTCGGTTCCTTGAATATACTCAATGCAACGTTCAAAGTGATTCTGTCGCTGTGGACTTTACATAACGGCCTCAGTTCAATAAACTTTGCGCATATTTTCGGCAATGGATAAAGTGCCACGATCGATACGGCTGATGAAGTAACACACGACAGCTAATATAAAAGTCCTGCACGAGTTCTTTGAGATTTATTTGACCATTTTACGTTACCCCAAACTTTTTGTAATTGCCATGCTAGAGGGTTGAAATCGAGTAGTTTTTCCAGAATGCACATCAGAATATCATTTTTGGCATTCAAATCGTCAGAAGCAGTGTATTGTAGCCATTTATCTGAAGGTGCCTAGCAAACATTTTTCCATCATTTAATAATATATTAGGCAGTTCCGACATGACAGTATTTGTTACAACTGTGCCGCTTCTAGTGAACGGCGTTTTACTGAGGCTGACTACGTGGCTGACATCTTACTCAGTAATATCTCAATCGCCTGAAAACTGCTGCAGGTACAAGGGTCTAATAAACTAAAGTTGTCAGTCAGGATTTGTCCGTACCAAGACGCAAATTACTTGTAAATATCCCTGATGTCAATATTCCTAGGTAGCAAGAGAAATCCCGCCAAAGAAAGAGAAAACTGCAATAGCTATTTCGGGCTTATTAGCAACTCTTGACCCAAATTTTCACAACTCATATGACTCAAAGCCGCACTGTGCTAGTTAGAAATTAAACGCCCTGACCACTGAGCAAGCAAACTCATTGTCCTGCCGACTGAATTTGGGTGTATTGACAATGTTAGAGAAACTATTACCCATAACGTTACCAGACCATTAGTAAACATCTTCCATCCGGTTATAATGTTGCACATTACTGCATTTTGGAATTTCGGCAAGAAAATTGTATTAAAAAGACTCACGTCGAATTAACCTTTTACGACTGTGATTCCCCAGAGCCGTCCTCAATCTCTCTCCTTCTCATGTATACGCCAGTCCACTGTCAGATTTGGCCAGCCATTTGACATCCAGATTGGACACAAGCGGCTGTAGCGACGTGCGGCATGTGCCTACGCGTGGCATTGCGTCTATTCCCCAGGAGCGGCATTTGTTATGAAATGCGCGGACACTGCGTAGACTCGTTTAAGTGTGTCATGCCCACCTCAGTTCGTCACTTACTTTCAACGCTTTTGGAGTGAGGCGCGTTAAGCGGGGCGCCGTACAAAGTATTAATCTAAACTAGGCTCCCTGACTGTCATGCCTACAGTTTATTATAAACGGCAAAAAGAGGGAAAATACAGCATCAGCTGTATTAATTTCTGGGAGTTCTTGACCCAAAATTCCAAAATATCCGAATGCCTTAAATAGTGCAAAGAAAATACGGTGTGCATCGTCGAAATCGCCGTCGTCTTGAGTGACAGTTCTTTTAAAGCCGAGTCTTTGAATTACTGCATATTTTGTTGTTCGCAGATCTTATTATTCGATCGAAAATTATCTTTCTATTTTCAGACAGGTCTAGCTTTGAAATAGGAGACAAGATCGCCGGGACAAGACCTTTATTAGCCTGACGTTTCGGATTCCTACTCGAATCCATCCTCAGAGACAAAAGAGCAGAAAAGGGTGGTTGTTGCACAAGGGGCTGCGGTATTTATAGGATGCAGTAACCATGCTACCGCACACCTATGAACATTCACGCCCCCCCCTTCATCCGGGATCGTCGCACTTGGTGTGATCATTGCTTGATGGCCGACATTCGAGTCCATAATTGCTGCAATTTCATCACGTGCGTTGGACGTTGGCGTGATGACTGCTCGACCATCTGACGCACCAAGCCCAGTGTTGGGAAAATTTGTTCACTTCTGCCCTCCCGCATGGCTTCTTTCTCCGCCTAGGCGAAGTTTTAGCACGGAGTATGGAGTCGGAAGATCGTTGCACTTGTTGATGGACTGGACCCCAGTAAACCATAATTCCAGACACTTTGCCAGTCCGTACGTTGGAGTCCCTTTGAGCGACACGATGGGTCGGAGAGGAGCGCCGTCTTTGTGCACTTTAGAAAGGCCATAGAATCGGGCCAAAGTCGTATCTTGGGGTCTCGCCATGCGTCTGTCGGTCGGTGTTATTGCACCTGATCTCTCCAAAGCCAACAATGTAGCATTAATTTCGCGTGTCAGCGCCTTTAAAGGATTCGTTGCACATGGGACATAGACCTGTCGGTCCTCCAGTAAACCTTTGGCTTTTTGAAGGTAGTCTGTCCTGTCCAGTACAACTTTGGCGCGTCCTTTGTCCGCTGGCACGATGACCAGGTCTTTGTCGGACTTGAGTTCTCTAAGCGCCTCACGTTCGACCTTGGAAAGCACTTCTCGCGGCCTGTGGGCCATCAGGAGAGACGACACTAGGTGTCGGATGAGACTCTTAGTCTCCTCCGTTGCCTCTGTCTGACAAAGGATTGATTCCACTGCTGCAATCATGTTAACAGGATTGGCGTCAGCCGTGTTAAATGAAGCTTCGTGCCGTTAAACCTGCATCTGATCCTTCGTCAGCTCCTTTGATGACAGGTTGTGCACCCGTTTGACGTTTCCGGGCGACGTTGGATTGGGCAGCTATCGAAATTTGTTCTCCAGTGCTGCGTCGCGTATCATGCTCAGTTCGCGGGCTTGTTCAGCTATCCTCCGCCGGAGCAGATTCGTACCGATCTCACCCATGGTATTTTCTTGGTCAATCCTTTGACGGTACTTACGAAGTCTCGCGTGGCAATCTTGGAGGAGCACTCGGATCATCCTTCTGCCGTGCTGAAATACTGCTCGTCTCGCCAAATCCGTGTTAACCGGTTGCTTGTATGAAACACATTTCGGTAACACATTATTGTCGAGACACCTGTGCAGAAATCTGATCTGCGAGTAAGTAGAGGCCTCCCGAAGGGCGAAGCTTTCCCATCGCCGGGCCGATCGGAGCGCATCGCGCCCTCATACATTGCAATAGAAGCGAAGATACGAGTCCAATGAAGTAGTCTTGAAGAAGGAGACACGATCGCCGGGACAAGACCTTTATTAGCCTGACGTTTCGGATTCCTACTCGAATCCATCATCAGAGACAAAAAAGCAGAAACGGGTGGTTGTTGCACAAGGGGCTGCGGTATTTATAGGATGCAGTAGCCATGCTGCCGCATACCTATGAACATTCACGCCCCCCCTTCATCCGGGATCGTCGCACTTGATGTGATCACTGCTTGATGGCCGACATTCGAGTCCATAATTGCTGCAATTTCATCACGTGTGTTGGATGTTGGCGTGATGATTGCTCGACCATCTGACGCACCGACCCCAGTGTTGGGAAAAAGTGTTCACTTCTGCGCTCTCCGCATGTCTTCTTACTCCGCCTACGCGAAGTTCTAGCACGGAGTATGGAGTCGGAATATCGTTGCACTTGTTGATGGACTGGGGGCCAGCAAACCATGATTCCAGTAGCTCCCGGCTCACGCGGTTGTCACCTCTTGCGAGAATTTCGGCCTCAAAGCCAATGGATATCCGCGCATCTTCGTCGACCGGTGCATACGCAAAAGTGACGAATGGCCTAACCCCACGGACACCAAATCTTGGCGGGCACTTCCGTAAGTCAAGAACGTTTCGGAAGCTCTCGGCCGCCTTCTCGCACCACTTGGGGTTGGAGTGGCACAGAGTCCGGAGGCAACCATCAGGCGTCTGGGCAGGAAACCGAAAGACTACTGCCACGGCTAGAAACTTCTGGAGTCGTTTATCGGATCTGGTGCAGTTGCGGACAAAGTAACTGCTTCGGAGAAACCGGAAGACAGCTCCGAACGCAAATGGCCGAACACGCCGCAGCGGTGCGCAGAAATGACGCCAGCTCTCAAGTTGCGGCTCATTTGACGAGATCCGGCCACACATTTCGGCATTACCTACGCGGATGATGTGTTTGCCAAAACATGGAACCAATATTTGCACTTCAAACACGTGTGCGTTTTTGTTGTACCGCGACCACAGGGGACTCTTAATGGATCTTTGCTTATCCGTAATGCGATCGATTCGGTGATAAGTAATAAGCATGCAATGCACCTGACTCCTTTCCCCATCGACGTGATTACAGTTTGACATTTGTGTTGCCTAGGCAAGGGTCGAGTGCGCTATCCTCGTTCCGACTGCAGCCGCAGTGCGGGCATTAAATGTAAAGTAAGCCGAAGCGGGATGCCTAAATGGGTAGTAGGGAAGCAGGCTAAGCCTGAAACTGACAAAGCAGCCTGCTGTATGACACATATGCCGCGAAATTGAAGGAAACCTAGAATACCCCAGAAAAGCCTGGCTGACAGGAAACGTGGGACATCAATACCCCACTCCTGATGGTAGAACTAGTCGTTACTTCAAAAGTAACTCTAATCCTTAACGTAATTATAAGCCTTACAGCAACCCCAAGCTTAACACTAAACTTAAACAAAGCCCTAACCCTAAACTCAACCGCAACCCTACCTTAACGTTAACCCTTAACGTAACCCCAACCATAACCTAACTTACAACAGAAACCGGAATCCAAATCAAAACTCTAAGTAAAAATCTTAAACTCAACGCAAACCCTGACTCAATTCTCAGCCTGATACTAACCTGTACTCCAAAACTAGACCAAACTGTATTCCGAAAAAATCAGGTTGCCCTCTGCGCTTTAGTTTTGGCCACTTTCCCACTAACTACTTAAACATCGTTCTTCGGTTTACTTTACTTTCAATGCACCCATTGCGCTCACATCTGGGACAACGACAGTGTAACCTACCCCTACTGTATCATGCGCCAACGCATGGTTTAAGCCATTCTTCAATTTCACTTCCTTTCCTATTTTTTGCCATGTGTCCCTGATATAAGCAACTAACAGCCTGGCCTTTTACAATAAATAATAGACCTGGAATCAATTTCGATGTTATGGCAGTTAAACACACGGTAGAGCAATAAATTCAAAACAGCAAATCGGCCCGTAAATATATTAACCCGTGCAACGAAAGACAATATTTCATACACATTTTCAGCACCCAGACGATAACTGACGCTTAATGCCAACAAGCGAGAGTTAGTGTAGTTTCTTTATCAAACGTAAAGCAAGTCTAAATTTTCAGGAACACGAGGACATGGAACTATCCAAGAGGATTGTCCGCTATATCGTGTTTAATTCGTAGGCGTAACTCGCTGGTCATCGTCATTAAATCCTGGAAAATATTACTGAACCGTGACGTGCAAACCATATGGCCTCATATGACAGACGACCTTCATTCTTACATTTCTCGAGGAGTTGTGCTGTCGAGCAGACTGTGGTGTCAGATTCCACGGGCCGTTTCAAACGATCGACCTGGCCTAGGTCGATCACACGGGATGACACGGGACTCTTAATGAATCTTTGCTTATCCGT
Source organism: Spirometra erinaceieuropaei (assembly GCA_902702965.1). Lineage (NCBI taxonomy): Eukaryota > Metazoa > Platyhelminthes > Cestoda > Diphyllobothriidea > Diphyllobothriidae > Spirometra > Spirometra erinaceieuropaei. The sequence continues at coordinate 100,974 of CACRXP010001151.1, read as the reverse complement.
CATGCGATCGCTTCGGTGATAAGTAATAAGCATGTTATGCATTAAAGGTAAAGTAAGCCGAAGCGGGATGCCTAAATGGGTAGTAGGGAAGCTGGCTAAGCCTGAAACTGACAAAGCAGCCTGCTGTATGACACATCCGCCGCGAAATTGAAGAAAACCTAGAGTACCCCTGAAAAGCCTAGCTGATAGAAACTGCGGGACATCAATACCCCACTCCTGATGGTAGACCTATTCGTAACTTCAAAAGTAACTCTAATACGGAGATTTTACCGGAAATGAATATTTGTTTTATGTCCGATGGTAAGCATAATTAACCGCTTTTTAGCACAAAGGTTATTTTAGAAAAACCAGATATTTTATCGATTCTTAAAGTTCGTATTATCAAATCGGTGTGATTAGATGCCTTGATGTGCAGTCATAACTAAGACAGGGATTCCTTAGGTTCAATGGGCCGAAACTGTTTGGCCACTGGGAAAATTCTACCTGGTGTCACATAAATGACCACCACCGAAAGGACATTTTCAGTTTTTTAACATATGACACATTCCTCTTCGTGTAATCTAGATTCTGCACATACCCATTTCAAAAGGGAACGAGTAAATCATTAAAGGTGTCAACAAAATACCAATATTTTATGACCGCTCTGTCGTGCATTCATAATGGATGAACGGAGTCTAAAACGGCCAAAAGTGCCACGTGTTTTCTTGGTCGTCGCCGTACAAAAATGCGAAGCACACAGAGATCCGCCAAAAGTGTGCAGTGTAAAAGGCATTTCTAAATGGGCGAATTATTAAGGAAAGGTTTCTTATTGATCGAAGGCATATTCGTTGCTGATTTTCGTTAGGGACTGCCTTTTTCTTTGAAAATAAAGTTTGATGTTTAAAGGAGTCTTCGGATGTTTACCAAATCGGCCTTCGTCGTAAAAAAAGAGCGCCCACGCACTCGTTAAGTTGGTAAAGGGCTTTAATATTTATCTCATGTTAGAGTTTTTAACAGACAGGTAATTCACAATTTGACGTTATGAACGATCAGGCGAAAACAATGGACATCATGGAGTATTCAGCAATATTTCAAGGCCGATCTGAAACCCAACCTAATCCAAAAGAAACAAAATGTATCAATTACAATGAAGAGAACTTCTCTTTATAGACAGAAATGTTTTTATTTATGGTCCCGCTTCTCAGATCTCTTTAAATTGCTTGTTCACCGGTCGGCCTGGCAGTATGTCACCTTATGAAAACGTGTATCACTACGACGCCCTTATCGGTAAAATCAAGCAAAATCTAGCTTCTTTTTTTCGAAAACCATCTCGTATAGCTGAAACAAGTCAAGAATACCTGGAATCCCTGAAAACCTACTTTGGAAACTATATTCAGAATGTCAGCTGTTGGCAAACCACCGCATATGAAGAAACATTAATTCCGAAACGATATTTAAAGGTCAACCTTACCGAAATACTATTGTAAAAAGTTATCTTATTTGTTTATTTATTTTTACTACGCGTTTGGCATGATATTGCATTCTTCACATCTAAAAATGAGTTTACTGGATTACAGCCATTTATGACGTTTTCTCTATATTGTTCTTTTTAAAAAATCGGCATTTATTAACAACCCAACACAACGGAACGAGCATGTACCGTAACCTGATCGGCGAGCGCCCACTGTCATAATTGATATTCCCGATCACAACCGACACGACAACGGGCCCGTGGCTCATTGGTAGAGCGTTAAACTCCATGACCAAAGATCCTGGGTTCGAATCTCAAGTGACCCACACTTGGGGCTGGGTATGACTGGCTGATGACGGCTAATAAGCCGGAAATGGCCATTCCGGTCTCCCTTGTCTTTGTCGGCTCCTTCTCATATATATGTTGTATGTCCAGTTTCACAAACTTGCACTTACTTAACATAGACGTTGGACTCATGAAATAGTGCGGTTAGAGAGTGATTGGTAATCACACATAAACGTCGATACCCTTCATGAGTTAGGTAACGCACTGCAGCTGCGCTCGTTTCTAACGTACTCTCAGCTGATATGACGAAAAATGGGAACAAAGAGATTTGTCTCATGAAAGAGAAATTAGCTGAACATTTGACTGAAATTATACTGCAATACGTGATCTTAATCTAGAGCAAATGACAGAGAGGATGTGGTCGAATGCGAACCTGGTAAGACTTACAGAAAGCAAGGTGTCCCAAGTGTTCATTTCAATGTCGTAGTTGTTAACTGAGCTGTAAGATGCACTATAATAATTAAGTTCGTTGTGTTCATGCAGAAGGCATATCGTATTTTTGAGCCAGGATTCCTATCAACTTACCCTTCCATTATGCAATTAACAGAATAGTATTTGTTACGTGGAAGCAGACGAAATTAAGAATAAGCTAACTGTCGTAGACTTTTTTAATTTTTCTGATTCATTCGAAACAGTCACTTTCCGGGTTGAGCTGTGTGCTATTTTTTCCACCCCACGAATGACCTCTTGATGAATAAGCAGCTTTTGATTGCCCACCATTTATAAAGAAAGAAACTACAAAATTAGCCTTCGTACATATGCATTTGCGTCAACTTTGCAGCACACACATTCGTAATGGGTGCAAAGAGATTGTCAAAAGTACTGGTTTAATTATTTTTTTACCAGGAGGATAAGTTGCTTTACCATTTCCAATGTCCTGCTTGAAGGGAGGCAGTTGTTATGGGGGCCGATTTGTGTTTTCTTAGAAGGCGACTACTCAGCGCAGCAGACCATGGATAATGCGAATATGAATGCTACCATTTATTTGAATATTACATTCCAGATCGTAGTATAGCTGAACCCAAATGCACATCGATGAAGACTGAAAGCACAGAAGAACCTGAAGGACCTTACGCGGGAATATGCTTCCAACAGACAACAAGACGATCCATCAGTCTCCGTTTACTGAAGATTAAATTCACCGAATGCTTGCATACAAGTAAATCCATAAAAGTCATTATTTGGTGACCGGAGGTTTTATCAATTTCAAAGTGTCAAATTAGCAGTTCTGTGCGATTTGGTGTCCTAAAATTCAGTAACAACACAGATAGGGATTCCTTCGTTTAAATGGGCTGAAATTATTTTGCCGTTTGGAAAATTTTACCTGGTGTCACATAGACGACCAACACGGATTGGTCATTTCCGGCTTTAAAACATATGAAACGCTACTTATCGTGTAGTTTAGCTTCTGTGCATACTTTATTCGGAAATAGAACGAGCAGAACAGTAATAGTTTCAGCTAAATATCAGTATTTATACGGGCGCTCTAGCTTGCATTCAAAATCGAAGAACGGAGTCTAAAAGCGAGAAAAGACAGTGGAAAGGCATGTTCTTACGTTTACGGTAGACAAATATTTATATTGCTTAGGAAAGCGAAAGAAACCGCCAAAAGTGTCAAATTTTTACTTGGCCTCGCCATGCAAAAATGCAAAGTACACAGAGATCCGTCAACGGCGAGCAGCAATAAAGAACTTCTTAAAGAGGTAACTTATTGTCGAAGGCATTTCGTTGCTGAGTTTCGTTGTGGGCAGCCATTTTTATCGAAAATGAAGTTTGATGTTTTAATGAGTTTACATATGTGGCCCAAACGACCATTTTCGTGAAAAGAAGCGTCCGAACCCTCGCTAATTCCGTGAATGCCTTCAAAAACAATCTTAGTTTAAAGTTCTCAACAGACAGGTAATTCAGCATCTGTCTTTATGGGCGATCGGGTGAAAGCACTGAAAATCATGAAGTACTCAGCAACATTTCGAGGCCGATCTAGAACTCACCGTTATCAAAAATGAACAAAAACTGTAAATTAATTTAACGGAAGAAACTTCCTCTCTGTAAACAGAACCTGGTATGTTTACGATCACGTTTGTCAGTTCTATATAAATTTATTAGGCACCGACCGGCCTCTTGGCATGTCACCATATGAAACAGTTAGTTCTTAGGGCGTCCCAATCGGTGAAACCAAGCAAGTTCCAGCTCTTCTTGTTGAAACCCATCCCCTTTACTTCATGTGTGCCAAAAAGAACACTACTGACTGGAAGATTGCTTTGGAATCTACACTCACAATGTTGGCAGTTGGCAAACGGTCATGTATGAAATCACACTACTTATTAAACGATATTTAGGTGTAAACTTCACTAAATTACTGTTTTTAGACGTTATTTTATGTCTACTTTCATATTCACTATGTTTTTAATATGCGAATACATTGTATACATCTAAAAACGAACTTGACTTAATAAGAGCCTTTTCTGACGTTTTCGAGATATTGCGCTTTTCAAAATAATTGGGAATGTCTAAGCAACACAACACTGCCTAAATATTATCTTTATGTTTTTAATTCTTTTTAACTTATACTTAATTATCATAGACATTTGACTCATGAAATGGTGTCGGTTTGCGAGTGATGGGCAATTATTCGTAAATTTCGACACATTTCCTGACTGATGTCACTAACTGTATACGCAAAGACAAGATTGTTACTATTGCGGATAAAGCATTTTCGAAAGTTTTCAGTTTGCAGTAAGACGTCAATTGCTTGACCAGGCAAAACCAAAATATCATCTGCCATGCGCCAACGCAAAAATCCTACTGTAACTAGGCGTACTGCTGAAACTACAAACGAGAATACCCACACACAACAAATGCTAACACTAGTGCTGTGTTGACAGGCTTGGTTGTAGGCTCACTTCACGCCGGTCGGGATCAAAGCTGGTCCCTTATTATGCTCTGAATAAAACTCAGCTCAATGCGTGTCCTGGACCGGGCGTGTAATAGTATGCACAAGTTCATGTGGTCGTCGTTTCAGCTATATCTGCCCTCTTCCAACTTTGGTGTCCTAAACTCCACCCTGACGACAAAACCAAGATTGGATTTAGAAAAGAGTGGGGTAGATGGTGCGTAGGCGCTCTATCACGTCAATCTAACTTATTTTTATGCCGCTGTTAACGATATTGTCTTGCTTCATAGGAAACGATGGACACTTTTGGCAACGGCGGATGAGGTGCCATATTTTAAATTGCGATTAAAGTTCAACACCTAGCAAAAGACACAGTACCTCTGTATTCAATCCCAGCCTGTCGCACATTAATATTTTATAAACCACAAGTTGTTGTTAGATTATAGGTTTTAACTTGCTCTTTACGCCAAAGTTGAAATAAATTCGACAGATATTCCCATTGATTTAAAGCATTTTAGTCCAATTAACGTGTAATACATATCCTTTTACTGATATTACATTAATTAAGGAATTCGGCAAAGCCATATTTTCTATTTTAACTTTTCTCATAAACCATAAACCAGAAAATCCCTAAGGGATTGAAAGTAATGCAACTTCTTGTGGTTATATATATTTCCAATTCAGCATTGACGATGGTTAGCAGGCCACTGGAATTTTTCTCTCCAAATATCGAAGATTTGACGTTAGCGTATTCCTTAGAAAGGTCACCGGCAAAGTGACGTCTGTAATATTCTGTTCGACCTCCGTTGTCAGAGAGAGAGTGCCGATTGTGCAACTGTGTAATAAACTTCCAGGCTTTATTCTTCCGGTAATGTTAACCTTAATATCAGCGAAATGTATGACCCCGGTCATCGAAACTCCCAGGTCGATATCCCAACCCTGAAAGAAAAAAAAGCAAACACAGTTGCTCGACTTGAAAGAGACTTCCTATTTTAGCATAAAACTCTCAAGCGCTTCCTGTTGGTTAATCGTAAAGTAGATCATCTTACGTATTGAAGTCGAAAGTACGCCGGGATAATTATCGTATCACAATTATATTCTTTTACGGCGGAGAGGTGCAGCATACTGCAGTGGTCAATACGTGTAATATCACCGAAAATCAGAGTTAACGAGAGCGGGCGCGGGCGATCTGTTTCGGACTTTAACAATTTGTTTAACGCTGCAAAGCCACGCTGAAGAAAATTTCCAACCACGTCTAGATCAGGAATTCTGGGGCGACTTTCTAAAAGAGGATAGTGTTGAATACTGAGAGGCTTGAATAAGTTTAAGATTTAGATTAAATATGTGCCATTCCTGTGCTCTTGGTTTCTTGGCTCGTTTAAATATGTTCGAAAACGTCTGCTGCCTATTTACATTTCAATCCGACATCTTCGTTTTAAACAATGAATGCCAAATCCAAGGTTACTTAACAAATTAAAGAAAATGTTTAGTTCCTGCTTTGCATTATTGCATACAGTTAAATAATAAATGAATATCTTAGTCGTGTGCCCTTACCTACGGAACCATTTTACAAATAACATATGCTCTGTTATTGACACAAATACATGTCACAAACGTTTATTTTGGTGCTGTCCTTATAGGACTTAGCGGTAAGCGTCAATGTTGAAATGAAATTATTTGTGTGTATGACTTTTTGCATTATTGTCATTGTGAAGTCAATTCATAAAGATGAATATCAATCGTCCTTGGATTTGTCAGATGTCTAAATTAACACTTTGCATCTGACAAAAACATTTTATTATTATTTTTTAATGGCTCACGAAAGCAGAATTTAGCAGCTCTCCAAAAAGGTTTTACACAATTTCTCACCTAAACGTGACTGCGAAGTGGTTTGTGAAAAACGTGTATCAATTGACTAATGTGGTGCCCATTTAAGACAACTTTGACTAACTACAGAGTACTGAAAACGGCAAAAAAGTGAAAAAGTTATACACACTTATAAAGCAATTAGTGCTTTACGTTACCTTGATTCGGACTGCAGGCGAAAGTTCCAGCAAGGCAGCAAACTAAAAGCACAAATGTAGCAATCATTTCGACGTCTCTTCTGGGTGCTTCTTAACCGAGAACTGGCCTCCCATGTTTTATAAAAAAGTGTATACTATGCAACAGGTCGCTGTATGGTTTGTTTAAAGTAACGGCTGAGTAACCACATACAAATACACCCATTAATGTATGCAACCAGCCAATGAAAGTTAAACCAGACATCCACTAACTTTGATTAATCCTTTTGCACCCAGCAAATTTAGCAATCAATGAGCATTTGGCAAAATGCAAATTTCCTTATAGTACATATTTCAAAAGCACTTAGGGTCCTGCATTATACTGCAAGGTGGCCACATGGGTCGGCTAGTATGCTATAAGTCTGCCCGCAATGGTAGATTGGCCAACGAATTCCCGTCAAAGGTCTTTAGAGTAAGCTGAATGCGTCGTGGTCTGATGTGGAGAAGAACTGAGAAATCATGTCATTATGTGGGACGTCTGGACAGTGTACGGTAGTCACGCCCATTTCGGTTGTGACCCAACTGGCAATGCTATTTGTAAAGAGTTAAGTTTAATCGCGTCCTCATGAACGACGAATTATTATAAGCGAAATATTTAACTCAAAATAGATGTTTGCAACGCTATGGTCTACAATATAATCGAAAGTCTATATGCGCTTGCTATTTAGGTATGTAGATAGCACACTAAGAGATAAAAAAGCATGCTTTCGGCTACTCATGTAAGTCTGAATAAGGAATTATTTCAAAATAGGCACTTTTTGTTATTGTTTACGTTTTATTCAAAGTTGTTTTCAAATCGGGCAGCAGATTTTTTCGCAGCATTGCAACGCAAACCAACTTCTACTAAGAACTGATCCCGAAATTTTGATTTGCAATGTGCACAGGAATAGAGGTCAACTGAAAATGCATATAAATACGGTGCCCATAAATCTCAGCAAATGGAATCTGACAAACCATTGTGTGGCCGACAAAAGCCTTTCCTTTTGTTCCGTCCTTTAGGTCCTCCAACAATTGAGGGCTGTTTTCTCTCGCAGTTTGTAACATTTGTTAGGCTTTTGTGTGTGGTTTCCCCATTTTCTGCTGTGTTGGTCTTCTTTAAACCAGCTCTCCCCGAACAGGACATCAGCAAAATTTCTCCGCCTTCCTTCTCCTAGTGAATAACTACGCCGAACCCACAATCTGTGGCCACCAAAAAGTGAAAGGCGATTACATGCACCAACAAAGTATGCGTTGTTTCAACGACGGATTCGCATTTATTTGGAAGAAAAATCTTGGACTTTATTGCTTTTGAAATGATGGACGATTAAAATGGGGCCTAAGTAATAAAAACTTTGCCTTAAAAACCAAACTTTTATGTCCGCAGTTTCCATCTTCTGCTTTGCTAAACAAATATTAAATCAAAGTACACCATTCCAACTTCTTAGCACTATCTCAGGTCACCCGAAAAACGCCATTGGCGTCGGAACTTTAGTTTTCGAGTAAAGGCGGCACCCGTAACCCCACTTCGTGGCGAGCAATGTGCGGAAGACCGTTGTATTGCATTTCTATAGAGAATAAAAGGACTCACTATTGAGACGGATGAGATGATTGTATCCTTCGGTGTTGTCTCCCTATTCCACTCCATTCAGCAAGACAGTGTACATAGAAACTCCTACAATCCTACGAAATCCATGCTCCTGCATCTGCTCTGCTTGACCTCTTGCACCTATGCGTGTAAAAAAATTTTCTGTCGCACACAAATATTATCGACAGGATCTCATATTGGGTTGCCCATTTTCGGCTTTTATGGCTGAGGCTATGGCCATACAGGCTGGCCGGAGGCAGGATCGGGCGTATTGCTAGACGGAAGTAAACAGCCCGTCTGCGCGTCGGTCCGGGTCCCAGCAGAGAGGGCGTTTTGCTCAGAAAAGGGCAACTGAAGTCATTGATTTTGGTCCATGTTGATAGGAACTCGCATTGCTTGTAGTAATAAATATGAGCAGCGAACCTTTGAAAAGGATCTTATATGTGTCACAGGTCATTACGTCATATTAAGAAAAGACAATTGAGTCTGCTTTAACATTCACGCATGGCCTGATCAATACAGCTACAACTAAGGTCAACTTCCTAAAATGCTTGCTTATTTCATGCAAAAATTTTTAGCGCATTTTAGAGGTTGCTGAATATAGTTGGTGGCTTCACCGACTCAACAGGAAAATGGCCCTTGACTGCAGTCATATTGTTTGAACAGTCTTCTGTTTACATCATCTTAGACTACGCCCTATATTCCTCCAGCGCATGAAAGGGTTTTTTTGAACACTAAATAGAATTCAGTAATTTACAAAAAGCGGTCTCACTGATGAAGTTTCTTATTTCAAGTAGTAACGTCTTCAGACTCATTCTGTGGATCCTTTTCCGCCTGCTTTCGGAGTGCCGCATATTTATTATAAAACAGGGTGTATTTTGTGTTGTTTTGTAACATCTCCGCAGAGTTGGCATGCAACAAGGCTTCAAATTCGAGTGCAAAATAGAATTCCACAATTAACTTAAACATGGCAGATGTATCCAAATGAACCAAATTTTCCAATGTCACCTGAGATATCCTTTTAATATTGGTCTAAATTATCTGGAAGAGGGATTCAGTATACTCAAACGCGTATATTTTGAGTCAGACAATTCATCGTACAGTTCGGTTTTCGCTTGTTGCAATTGAAAACCAGTCTGGACGTAATTCCTACCCTGGCCTTAATACGTAAAAAGAAACTCCCCTGGCCTATGCGGCAAACTTGGAAACAAATAGCAAAGCCTACCCAAATGACACTGGTAAGAAACGCTCACTGTTTTTTGCTTCATATCTCAATTTACACGTATTGTTTCGCAGATTTAACATATCTCATTGCAATCAGCACAAACACACAAGAATATCTGCTTGGAGGACGCAGGTTTCTGTTAAAGGCTCATAACATGGACAAGACTTAAGCCGTTTTAAAGACACGTGGCATTTGGAGTATTTTGCTTATGCGGCTTTTGAAAGCCTGCACCACAACCACTTCCAACTTTGACTTGAATGTCTGACAAATGTGTCGCCAAGTCCCGCTTTTGCCATCTGTAAATGACAGTCGGTCAGCCGACCACACGGAAAATTTATATAACCACAAGCTTGATATACCCGATTTCTGTAAACTTCACCGAAACTGTGTGAGTAAGTGGACAACACAGCTTTTTGCCTACGTGTGCGTCTGGTTGTTTACCTGTCATGACAGAGGCCGATAGTTCATAGGGCTAACTAAAGAGGCGTCTGCTAAGTGGTGACAAGGTAAATAGACTTGTCTATTACCACCTTGCCGAAGTCACCTAGGCCGTCTAGGCTAGGGATAGCTGTAATTGGCAATAAGTCTGATATGTTCACTGATTCTACTTATAAGATCTTGGTTTCAATAATCCCTCTAAGTCTCTTAAGAATGTCCTTCCACACAGACGAAAACATTTAATTTCAAGTGAAGATGACTAAGTCAAATATTTGTTTTGTACACTTAAAAACGGTAGGTATTTACCCATATTCCCAGATAATTTTACAATCTCCAAAGTAGCTATATTTAAAATGAAAAAAAACGTATGACAGGTAGTATCATGCAGTCTTCTGCGAAAATCAGTTAAAACAGTACAGGAAGAATGTTTGTTTTGTTTGCGATAATATCTGATTTTCGCAGGGAACAATAATTAACCAAATGACGTGAAAACCATCAGCTGTCTCTGTATCAATTTTTTTTTAATTACATCGATAGTTCCTCGTTAGGCTTAAGATTTTGACTGTACGCCATAGTAGTGCAGGTTGCGAGGAGGGACTTGCTGAAAACAACTGGTGCTATTGAGTGGAATATTTACAAAATTCACCATTATCATTTAGAAAGCTGAAAACCCCTGATTGACGGGTGTTGTTATCTCGACTAAATCCACTCTGGGATCGTCATGCAGTTGAGAAGTATTTAAATAATTTTTTTTCAAATTTTTTTTCCTTAGTCACTTAACAGCTTAAACGTAATATTACTTCGAATCTTGCGTTTTACACTTATCCTTTATGTTAGGTTTTACAAATACTCCCCTTCTCACTGAAACAGAACGCAGTCGAGCGAGGTATTTCGACTAGAAAATTGTTCTTACTGCATACACACTAGCGAATCATTGAATAATAAACGTACTGAAATTGCGAGACCAATGAGCCCTTAATGGTAGCAGAGATTAGCCTAAATCTAACACCAACAGGATAACTTATGCCAGTATTTAATATGATTAATTAAATAGGCAGACCGTGAATCGAGTCAACGCTAGTTTTGGATTCGATTATGCCTACCGTGGACCCTAGAGAACGTTGGTCGTATAGACGGTAACTTGCGCGTGCTATAGCTTATAGTGAAAGACAACGTGCGCAGAATCTACTACACTGTTTCTACCCTCTCCCACCTTGGCCCAGTGTCATGACAGAGTCAAGAAGACCAAAGATAGGATCGTGATTAGATGGCTGGCACGACGTTAATCCGCGCATAGGCATAACATCCCACGGTCTGCTGCATTTGCAATTGACCAATAATTTATGCCATAGGAAATAAAGGAACGGTTCGGACACTAAAGCCAACAATGCCCACCATGTGCTCCGCAGCTTGGTGAAAGGAGGTGTGTGAATTAGTTTATAGCGTTAGTGGGTTTGAACATCATATATAGCAATCTCTTTTCCTCTCCAATCTAACTTCTTTGTCAAGATCTTGTGCGATTGAATAAATTCCTAGACCGTTAAACGAGTCAGTGTTAAATTCTGTCCCAGTAAAGCATTTAGGAATTCCACCACCGTTTCCAATGATATCCTCAGTTGGCACTATAACAGGATGGGTGCTGGGACGATGACGTGCACTTGGATAAATGCTACCGGCAATTAAAAGGTGCCCCCATGGGTTCACTAATATCCGGTTTCCTGGCAGAAGCATTACTGCAGAAATTAGAGAGCATAGCCCTTCCCACAGTCAATCCAAAACTTTGGCTGCGATACGTAGATGACACTTTTGTCATCGTCAAGAAAGATCAGTTGAATCTACTCCATACCAATATTAACTCCATATTTCCAGGAATTACATTTACTTTGGACACAGGGGTCGATGGACAACTCCCATTCCTGGATGTCCTTGTACGTCGAAAAACCGATGGATCACTCCAGACATCAGTTTATCGCAAAGAGGCGTATTCAGAGGTCATCCTACACTTTGAGAGTAACCACCCTGTCTCTCACAAACGGAGTACAGTCTACAGCCTTCTGAATCGAGCCAAAACCCACTGCTCTGCCGAAACAAGTTATCGAGCAGAAATGAAATACCTCCACCAACTGTTCTCCCAAAATGGGTACCCGCATGACTTTATACGTCAATGCATGAGGCACCAGCAACTCAAGGGAAAAGGTATTTCCAATGCTACGGCCACTCAGGCACCAAAACAAACCACATTGCGAACTCTCCCATACGTCAAAAATGTATCTGAACTTGTCGAAAGACAATTGAAAAAGTACCAGATGCACGTAGCACACCAGCCGGCAACTACCTTACGCACACAGCTTGTGCACTCTAAGGACAGGGTCGGCTACCTTGAAAGAAAAGGTGTCGTCTACAAAATCCCGTGTTCTAGTTGTGATGCCGTTTATTGTGGCCAAACTGGGAAATCTGTCTCAACCCGTATACATGAGCATCAGTTAGCGGTGAAGAGACGCGACCATTTATCCCAGGTGGCCATGCACACACTAGACACTGGGCATAAATTCGCATGGGAGAACACTCGCATTGTTGGCGCCTGCCAATCAAGAAAAGGCCGCGAATTCCTGGAAGCAATGCACTCCGATGAGGCATGCATCAACCGGCATATCGATTTAGATGCCGCATACAAAATCATTAAGGACAGATTCAAACTGAGTCAGCCAATCCCGAGATGACAATCTTAACCAATCATTGACTCCTTTTGCTAGACTCAGGCTAAAAGTTAATTGTTTTTGCACACCCATTGTCTGAAGACGAGCTGGGGAACCAGTCTCGAAAATTCACAATAAAATTTTGCTGTTTCCCAAAGAACTTCATCTTTCTAATTATATTTCTTGGGATGCCTGTTTTTCAACTTGGATAAATTTATAATAAGAGTAGGCTAGCGTAGAACCTATGAAGAGTCCCTTCCTCTTCCCCACCTGAGCCCGACTGCAAGGCATGGTAAAGGAAACCGGAAGTGGAAGTAGAAACAGGTGGCTGGAATGACCGTACCCGCACCGGGCGTACCATCTAAGCCCCTAGTCTACAACAAACAATTAACCGGAATTTTAACCAGAACCAACAAACCCCTGACTGGGCTGCCAAAAACGCCACATACAGGAGAAGACAATGCAGATTCAATCTCGCTATCTCGCTCTTCGCCTCAACACCAGAACATTGTTCGAGCCAGTCGGACAATTGATGCGAAGATCGGACGTGACAGAAACGTCTTGCTCCCAAATGCAACACACACTAAGGTCGTGCACAAAGGTTCACAGCCCTCCAGCCTTATTTGCGTTGGAGTGCCAATAGGGCTCACATAGAGAATGCGCTGAAATGCCCGATGCCTGCTAATGTGAGATATGTCGATTGCGTGCATGGCGGAGTGGAACGAAAGCGGGGTTATTGTGTGTTACATACGCTAGTGAAAATAAACGAGTTAGTGGAGTTTGATCGGTGGTTATACTTCAAGATTTCGTGGATACTCGTGCAGTTGAACAGATTTTTTCAAACCTGTTTTGCAGAAATCATCTACAGACAAGGCGCTAACAGTGCTTGTGCATGTCTATTTTTCTTAGCCAGGTGGTGCTCAAGGATCTAATGGTCTACAAATATCCCATAATCTATTCTGCAAGACCCTGTTAGTTGCAATAAGTGGCCGATCTCATGAAATAATGACTGAAATTGTAAAATGTGTTTTCGTTTAGAAATGATTAGTTAGGCGCTGTTGTAATACTGATTATCTTCCTGGATTATCCTGTAATAATTCGGACTTGGTAGGAGTTTATCTATTGAAGGAAACGCTTTTCGAACTTCTGTAGAAACCGTCGTCGGAAAAAATGACCACCAAATTAACATGCATTTTCTCTATTGGTTTTCGACGGCCATGCAAATTAAATTTTATCTTATAGAAAAACTGAACAAAATATGCTGTCTTTCAGTCAGCTGGTGGAGAATCGCGTCATTTTTATATTTTGTACTTGATCAAAAAGTATAATTAGGTTTAAAATAGGAATTTCTGTGAGGTTTTTTAACACAACGCAATGTCAATTCACGTACCATCGTACCCGTCCTTTACCAATGCTCCTCATGAAATACACAGCATAGTCCGCATTCATCACAAAGTTTTATGGACTCTCTATGATATCTGCTTAAGGGCAAAGAATAATATATGATTTTATACGCGGAGCGCATGCACCTCGTACATTAAAATCACTAAGCTCTAATGCAGGGCATTTCCAAAACCATCGCTTATATCTGAATTTCCCATAAGCCGGCGTCCTGCCCGCACGCAATACTATCCTGAGTTAAAAACACCTACCCAATGAGGAGCCGGAAGCGTCACACTCGATCGAGTATTCAAGTAGCAGACTTATTGACCTGCCCGTCGCAGGAAATACGCTGCTTGAGGAAATTAATGACGAAGCTGGAGGTAATTTTCGGTAGGGGCGAACTGAATTTACCAATCCTCCTACAATTCTCTACACATTGAAGATGTGTATGTGTGAGTGCTGGAAACGTCGGACGGATAAACTACCGGTCGTAGCGATCGCCTCTATTGTCAGTCTATTTAATTGCCTAGGTCTCGAGTATTGTCTGCTTTTCAAAATAATTGCATACATCAAAGCACGGGTTCGCCAACAAATATGCTGGAGTGTTGGCCGGTCGGCTGTCTCCAGAGGTTCTATGGTGGTCAACTTATTTCCCATATTTTTTAAAGACATGACTTGGAAGTCTGAGCTCCGATGCTGTAGTAAATGTTTAAGCCTAAGCTTATTCAAGTATCCAAATAAAAAAACTGCGTATTCCACAAACGTCTGATTCGTGTTTGAATTTGGTAACGTAATCAGCCAAAGTGAAATTACGCGCTCTACTAGGTCTACCTTGTTTCGTTTGGATGTTTTCTTTACCGGCAACCGAAGGGTTTTTTATCGCAGCAGGCAGTGACCGTAAAGTGCTGTCATCGCTGTTGGACCGTCGGATTTCGGTAACTACAAAACATATTCCAAGAATTGTGTCAAGTAATTGAAATATGATAATTCAACGCTTGCTTATGTATATTGACTTCCACAAAGGTGCGAAAGTGGCATTCACCTACGAATGATAGTTTGTTCATTCAAAACACGCGTCAACAAGGTTATACAGTGACTGTTATAGCAAATTCATTCAAATATAACGAATGTAGGAACCTCTGTTCATGACTCAGGAGAATTCGAAAAGAAACTAAAAGGCTGTTAAGTTGTAACGCACGGAATACTTATACCGTGCTTTGGGTATAACGTTTGCATGTCTTAATCTTATTTATATCCAGAACGCAAAATTATTGCATAATAAAATAATCACGGTTGACGACGCAGAACAACTTAAAAGTCGGGGACAGTTTAGATTTCAAGCAAATACTATCGTAAATTTGATTTTATGTGCACACTTATTGTGATCTACACTGAAAGGCCATCGTTTTCTCAAATTTAGAGACTAAAGTTTAAATCACGGTTGCACGAAAAACAGTCATTTAAACTTTTTGGGGTAGACGTACCGCTGGAATTTGCCGTTTTGTATTTTACACCGTTTTGAGTAAAGTCATCAGTGGTACAGTATCCGATTGGCTAAAAGAGTTTGGGTGTACATACATATTCCAACGACCGCCGTTAATGGAATATTACTGCAAGGGCATTTTTATGAGAGCTTAATGATAGCAAAACGGCTGTTTTTGAAATGTCGCAAAGAGGGGGTCGTCGCATGCTGCCCGCAGACAAGCGAGATGTTTTAAATTATAATCTACTTTATTTCTTACATGACCATTTTAGGTGTGTTATTCCAAAAAACTGTAAGTTGGACACTAATGCAAGTTGATTGGGACGGCATTTATTGATGACTACTAAATGCAGCTTATAGGAGCAAAGTGTGGAGCCCTGGAAGCCGTCGTGAAGATGTAGACACGACAGCTGGGACAAGAGTTTTATTCGCCTGAGGCTTCGGATTCCTGCTCGAACACATCATCAGAGACAAACGGGGACACGGGTGGTTCATGCACAGGGGCGGCAGTATTTACAGAATGTAGTGGCCATGCCAACGCGGCTCCACACCTCTTCACGAGGGATCGTTGCACTTGGTGTGATGATTGTTTGTTGGTCGATTTTCGCGCTGTTGTGATGCGATGTCGTATGAGTACACATTTATGGTCCTAAAGAATCCCAGTATTAACCCATAATATGACAAGTTTTTGAAGCATTATGGAAAAACTCGGGGAAGGCAGAGGTTTGAAACTTGCCGTCCGTTAAGATAACTGACTTTCCGTCACGTATGGAAGTCTTGCAATGCCAACATTTAAATACCAATATGCAGGTCGGTTTTCATCAATTTAGAATATACGCTCCGGTGTGATATCGACGAGACCTGATCACACGTTTCTGATTAACGACTGAAATATTATCGCAAGAGCTGACAACCACGAGAGCTATGAGCTACGTGAGCAAAAGCTTTCCGGCAGACAGCCCATGATTAAGCCCATCAAACTTCTTTTACTGCTGGAGAAGGTGAGCATTAAGTTGATTTCTCATCACGTCACTAACTAAACTAAAGAAATGCTTTTGGACAATGCTGACAAGGATGTAGAAGGGCAGGTTATTGTCTTTCTTGTAACAGCCAGTACTGATGAAAACAGAAGCTATTATTCACGATATGACCGTGGTAGCATGACTATTCGATTGCTATTATGCTGCTGTTTGACTATGTAAATGAGTAAGAGCAAGAACGCGAAATCAAGTGGGAGCACGATCCTTGTCACTAAAGTTTCATCGCGTATTTTTCAGTCAAAAGAGGTTAAACAAGAACTTCCATAATTCCAAATGCTATTTGAAACACTCTTTAGCCGTGCATTACATAAATTCTTTAGTTTGGCATATGAAATTCTTTAATTTAATTTGACGAAACAAGCATACTAAATGTCCAGTTTCCCGTTAACGAAAAAGAGCCGTTTCAATGTCTCCAGCAAGTGACTACCAGCACACCCGTTGCGGTAAACAAGATAAATCGCGCGTTCATTTAAATGCGTAGTACAAAGTCTGAAGCACATTCGTCGGGAAATTGCTTATTTTTAAGGAAAACGTTAATGTCAAATTTACGCATTCTTATTGAATTATGCCACAGGACATGTTAGTACTACTGCCAGATATCGGATTTGATTTACCAGAGTTTGACTATGACGCTATTGGTGCTGCAAACGGACCACTCCTGTAATCACCTATCCGATTGGTAAAGAGCATAATCATGCATGCACAAATCATAAAGACCGGTGCTAATCGGGCAATATTGTACGAATTTTTTTTAGAAGACCGTGATGACCGCAGGACAGTTATTTTTAATGTGCTGCATAAGCAGCGCCTCTGCATGCAGGTCGCAGACAGGTGTGATATGCTTATTCTAATCCTGCTATTTTCTGTAATTTATATTTAAAGCCCGTTTTCTGACTTCCTTATTAGATAAACGCTGCATACTTCGGGCACTGAGTGCATGATTTAATAACTGATGAACGTTGCTCCTACGGTACTCCACTCACGTTTTAATAAAACTTATTTGCGTAGTTCGTATGGAAGTATCTTGGTAGGCGTTGGTTTCACAATTAGAACCTGAGACCACTATCATGTCATTGTGATCGACAGTAAGGAAATATGTATATATTGATGAAGATGACATAACGTGTTTTACCATATTGGGTATCGTGCAACATATGGCTAGAATATCTAATTCCATATGCCGTTTCTTTTATCTGTCTGCAATGTGCGAGATATCTGTTCATGAACATAAGAGTTACATGCATTTTCCGCGTTCGTTTGCATGCAAGCCAGACTACGATCATTTGCAATACTTTAGTATAATAGAGACCGTATGCCTCTTATGCCGCAAACTAAATAACCCTTCCAAATTACGAATAAATTTAAGAAATCTGGGTAATTTTTTTGATCTCGGTCACTGCGATTTGTTAACATTGCAACGGTGTGCTGTTTTTTGAATACTTTTGCAATCCCATCATTTAAATTAAAAATTAAATTAAAGTTAAAATTAAATTAAATTAAAAAAATTTACACCTTGTTTTGACTGTCCTGTAAAATTTATCAAAGTGTCATAAAGTTTGCCAAGCCGCTAAAACTTTGTTGTGTATGGGCTTGCTGGCTAAAACTGATAGAGTTTTACAAACATTCCGTAGATATCTTTTTGTAGGCATGGCACAAAATAAGGTTTGTGTGCTAACTAATCCCAAATTATTCCGTATTGGCTTCCCGACTGCGTTAAATTGAGCCTGAATTACGGGCATTTGTCTCGATATGCAGGTAGACAGCCTGTATATGTGCATTCCCGTAAATAGAACCTCAAATTTGCAAACGCCTGCATTAATTAGAAAACCGTAAGAACATTTCCATGGCCTAAGTATTTGCATAGACTAGATTTCTTTCATCGTGTGTAGGCTGCCTCCAAGCGCCACACCGGTTGAGTTATTTGCTTTTCCGTTCGCCAAAAGTACTAACATTGACAAGTGCATTTAGACAACTCGAGAATTGCGCTACACGAAGGCTCCGGTTTGCGTGAAAGGTGTCTATTTTATTCTTCATAATTTAATTGTCCAACTGAGCATTTTAACTCATAAGTTTTTGACAGCAGTTGGTGGCCTTAATGCTTTCTATCGATTTTTTCTTAGTAATTGCAGATAGCCATGTCATCAGACTTCGTTATCTTTGTAATGTAGCTGTTTTTGTTTAGAACCAAAGCCGTACTCGAAATGTTTTACAATTTTTCTGTACCAGCAAATACTCCTGAGTTATGGTGCTTTAAATTAAAAATCTGGCAACCACTTCGACTGATTTAAACGCAAGCAATGCAGCATTCCCGTTCACATTAAAAGAGTGGAGGTTAAAATTCAACGAAATATAATTGCCTGTGATTCAGCGTCTTTTTTCAGAAATCGATGAAAGCCAACCAACGGACGATATGGTAGAAACGTTTTTAACCCGCAGTCTGGCCGCCCTAAACAAGTCACTCTCCTTAAATGTAAGGTTTGCGGACGGACTCTTCCAAACCATTGCTTTTGGAGAATTCACAGAACGGAAGAATTGTCGTATGTACCACTTTATGGAACAAGAATGGTATGCTTGCAGTGGGCTCACTTTGCCAGTCCTTGTCAAAACAATATCCGTAAGTTGGCGGCTTATCTGCGCCGAGTATTTATTGTTCAAATAAACACTTTAACATCTTAAAATATGCTTATAATTCATGTAGTCGGCTGTTTTTGGATGTATTGGACGGCCGACAAATCCAATCTTCAATCGACAAGGTCAGTACATATTGCTGATATGCAAGGCGGCATTTCGGGGCGAATACGGGCAGTTTCTATAAATTCCAACTGCAGCATTGATAATCTTTTCTTCACAATGATGCCCGGAAAATCCATAAAGGTCATCAGCCTGTCCTACAGAAATATTCCCGCGTGGCTATTAGAAAGTAATCTCGAATGGAATATTGCGCATTTGGAAAGGAAGCTACCAATCGTCTGTTGACGCACTTACAGTGAACTTCGGAAGGTCCTTCATGTCCTCGTTGTATTACTTATGTTTGTTTTGCAGGTGCATTATTTCATCGAATAAATTCTAGCTCGAGTTCTATGGATTACTGACCAGTTATTCTTTTCAATTCTATAGCATTGTTTTATCTGATATATTACCAAAGTCATATATTGTGCATAGCATTTTTGTCTTGGAAGCAAGGCAAACGTTTCTTAAACCCAAATATATCGCCGTGGAATGGAAACAAATAAGTGGATAACATTTGTAAGTCACAGTCAAGCAATAACACATGTTGAAGACCAGGAGGTGAACTTGAACGCCAAGGTGCGGGTCCCGTTGTGTCAGTCAATTGCTGTCTCTCTTACCTCCGGGTTTCCTGACTGTGCATTGACAGCAAACTCATGGGCATGAGGAGGAGGGGTGTGGAACATGAGTCACAAGTTTACTACCACTATACACTAACTTGCGTGAAAGTCTCCGTGACTGCCTATAACCTGCTGTAGAGGTTACGTTGGATATAATCGGTTACGACGTTTGGGCTGCTGGGTTTAGGAAAGCGAACATTTGTGGAACACCCTCCAGTACTCAAACTTCCTTAATAGCCTGCTAAAAGAGATCTCACCTTGATGTACATTTTTATAACGTGTAGTCTATATGTGTGCATTATTGGTGCTTAAAAACGGTTACTTTGCTCCGTTGCCGAAGGAATTTCTACGGATGATACATATGTTTTTACGTGCTTTGCGCCATATAAATGCATCACGAAAATACGTTTACAAATTCTCGTTTCACGAGGAGAATACGGTGATGGCCATTCTTAAAATTAGTGTTCGTCTTCGTCTACAGGCGGACGATGCATACCAATACGAGGATATTAGCGACAGGTTGTTATTAATGTGGATCGTTTTAGTTCTATAGATGCCCCATTCTGAATTGCCCATATTTAGTAAGCTATTAACACATTCCTCACGAAATATTTAAAATTTAACTTGCGCCTTGCCCTTAGTACGTCTGTTGGAAGATAGACCATGGGCAAATTGTCGTTCCCAATTTTTTTCCCGACCACCTTTGTCAGAGAGATAGCGTCAATTTTGCAGCTGTTTGATGCAATTCCAGTTTGCATTCTTCCTGTAATGCTCACCTTGATATCAGTAAAGTGTATAACCTTCATCATCTTAATATTCTTTTCAATATACGTTTTCTAGGTGTAGGAAATGCTAAATTTCTAAATCAAACACTAAATGACGAAGAACTTCACGCTGGTTAACCGTAAGGTAGATCAGTGTTCCACAATGAAGTATGCAATGAATGTCTAATAGACAGGCGCAACACACGGCAGTGGTCTATGAGTGCAAGATTACATAAAGCCATATTGAGTGAGAATGAGGAGAATGCGTGATCTGCACTTGAACTTAGTAGATTATTTAAATCTGCGGAGTTGCAGTAAAGAAAATTTTGATCTCGTCTAGTTCTGGGATTCTAGGACGAGTTTGAAGAAGGTGGCGTTAAATGATAAGGGAAGGCAATTCCACGTTTACTTCGATTTGCATGTTTTAAGAGGTGCTAAAAATGCTACAAGTATTTGCTTTCAGATTTCGTCCTCCAGCATCACGTTTATTTACATCATTGCGTATAACATACATTTTGGTGTATCTTGGTTAGTTATACGATGGATATTACTTACCTCTACTTCCAGCGGCTGCCTTTATATTTTGCAGTTCGTCTATAATGCAGAGTAGAGCATCAAACAAACGGACAATAGCATTTGATGAATTGCTTGTTCTCATCCACTCATGTCCATTTGCTAGACAGGGTTCGTTGCATGTCATGTGGCACAAAGCTTTCATTTGCTTTCATTTCATTCAGCCAAACGCGGCAGCTTCAGTGTTGTTTTCACGTATGTCAATGGTACGGTCAACTAAAATCTCATGTCTCCATAACCGTTGATTAAGGTTTTTTGAAATTAAAGAACCTCGATCAACCCAATTTAAGATTTCACAGACTTGTATCTTACAGCAAACGGCTACTTTTAGAGTGGCTCATATAACTAAGTCTCCGCAGCTGTCTTAAAGTTTTCGGAAGAATCTGTCGACTGAGCGTACCATGTAATGACCCGTCTGTTTAATTCTGGCCTACGTGGTCGGCGGCATTTATGGTTGGACTCAAATTTCATTTGTCAATCTTATTTACACCACGTAAGATTAGCGAGTATTTCGACTTGTCCATTATCACCCCGTCTCCGCTCCATGAGGGACACAACGAAATGCTTGCGACCATCGTAAATTAAGCTTTGAAAAAATCCACAATTGTGAAAATGGATATGAACTCCCTCTTCGGTCTATATTGGGCAAGGATTTAGAATGAATTTTTGTCTCGATCATAAATTAGTGCTAAAATACTGAGTGCCATAAAATATATTCCGAAAGATGGAATTTCTCAATTGGCTTGCTATATGAAATCCCAGTTTGGTGCACACTAAGACTCCATGCAGTCCGAATCGTTGTTTAATAGCAGGCCTAAACCTGATATTCTGCAACGGTCACTGTATAGATTTTTTGAAGGAACCAATGAGTAACCAATGTAAAACCTATGCGTTAATTAATACGCTCTGCCTATGACTGTTAAACTACGCATCCCCCAAGTTCTACTAATCGTTCTACACACAGCAAATAGAGCGAACAATGTTCATTTGACAAAATCATCATTTTCTTACAAAAATCAATTTAGGAAACATCAGAGGCTATTTGTCTATGACTGCATCGTTTAACTGGTATGCTGTACTTCCGCGCGCTCAGTGTCAGATCGGTCAGCGACTTTCCATCAAATGTCTTCACCGTAAGCTGAGTGTGCAGTGGTCTGATGTGGAGGACGAACAAGTCGTTTCATTGTGTGGGTCATGTAGACAGTGGCGGCCCAATCTTAGTAAATAATGTAAACAATGACATATTATTTTATGCCCATCAGATGTGCACAAATAAGTATCTGTACGATGTACTCAAACAGTGAAGTGAGCCTGCTATCTTAGGTGTACTTATAGCACATTAATAAGTGAAGATCCGGCGGGTATTTCAACGTGTCCATTACCACCCAATCTCCGCTCCCTCAGGGACGCAATGCCATGATTGCGACTACTGTAGATGAAGCTTTAACGAAAGTCCGTATTTGTGAAGAATGGATATGAACTCCCTCTTCAGGCTGTATTGGTCAAGGAGTAAAAATGAATTTATGCCCCGATCATAAGCTAGTACTAAGGTACTGAGTGTCATAAAATATTTGATTGATTGCGCCTTCTGCCTGATGTAAATCTGCCTGAGACGGACCAACGCGTTCAATGACAGTACTAAAAGGTGTTAAGGAGTATTTGCACAGAACACACCAACATGTTGGCTATGCCGAAAACCTAATTTGGAGGTTAATGTCACGCCAGACGGGATAAAATCCTGCCCATTATTTTGCTGGCGATAAAACTCATATTAATGTGTGTCGTCAGTAGGTGCTTGTGGTAGTATGCCTTGGTGCATATTGTCATGGTTTTAGCTACCTGTGCCCTTCCCTACGTCTGGTCTGCTGAACTCTCTTCAGCCATCGAAACCAGGTGGGGGAGGATAAAAAAGTACGAAAAATGAGGTGTAAACCATCGATCACTATAAACTAGCTCACTTCCCAGCCACAGTCAATGTTTCTATTTTGGATTTGAGCAAACAGTGTGCGTTCTTGGCAACGGCGGTCAAGACAGCTTCCGAAAGATGGAATTTCTCAATCGACTTGCTATATGAAATTCCAGAATGGTGCTCACTAAGATTCCATGCAGCCCAAAATAATTGTTAGATAGCAGGCCTGAACCTGATATTTAAGATGAAGCTGAAAGAAATTGGTCAGATGTTTCTATTTATATTAAGGCTTTTAGTTAAATTAATGCCTGCTGATTATTGCATCATCTATAGAATTCGTCAGACGCAATTTTGCTTAATGAAATTTACCTATGATCCCACACAAATAAAAATCACCACCAGAATATATGTAGTAAAAAACGTTGTAGTTTTATAAATTTCCCCTTTCGCATTGTCGTTGTTTAATGGGCAACTGGCATTTTCCCCTCCAAATTTATAAGGTTCAAACTGAGCGCCTTTCTTAGTAGGCCCTGTGAAATATAGGCCATTGGTAACTTGACGTCGCCGACATTCTTTTCGGCCTCCGTTGCCAGAGACAAACTGTCAGTTGTGCAACCGTGAGACACATATCCAGTTTCCATTCGTCCGTTAATGTTCATCTTGATATCTGCGAAATGTATGACCTTGATCATCCAAGTACCCCATTCGATATCTTTACGATGGAAGAAAGCAATGCAAATACGGTTGATCGACACGATGGGAACTTCCTTCTTAGACATAGAACTGACAAGTGCCTAATGGTGGTTGACCATAAAGGGAATCATCTTACGTGTTCAACTTGGAAGTATGCCGGGATTTTTATGTTATCAAAATTATACTGTTCTACGGCAGATAGAAGCAGCATACGACAGTGATGAATACTTGAAATATCACCGAAAGTCAGAGTTAAAGAGAATGGGGACGGGCTCTCTCTCTCTCGGAACTCAGCAAATAGTTCAACGTTGTAATGTCACGATGCAGGAAATTTCCGACCACTTCTAGTTCTGGAATCCTGGGGCTGTTTTCTAGAAGAATGTGTTGTTACATACTGAGGGGCCCATTTTCATGCTTAATTTGACTTGGATGATTAGAAGAGTAATAAAAGGTCGGAGGATTTTTATTAGAAGTTTGTCTTTCCTGCTGTCCTTCATTTGCCTCGTTAAGGCATCTTTGATAGAACACATGCTGCCAACGCCCATTTCAAGTCGGTCTTTGCTTGTTGCAATGCATGTCATGTTCTGGGCAACACATACTATTAATCGATTTGTCTGATAGAATGGGTTCAATTATTTGATAAAAGAAGAAGAAGGGCTCTATGGAACACGTTTTTTTTAGATGCTGACTATTCAAAGAGCTTGGTTGGGCTTCCAGAGATGCCCATGTGCCATGAACGCATAATGTAGCAGTTTACCTAAAAATCGCAACGCGATTTCTCGACCCAAAGGGATTATGTCATGGATTTTGAAATACGTGCACATATCAAAACATGCGGTAGTAATTTAGAACAACGTGTACTTACTTCACCATGCCAGGCGCGTCAGCATAGAGGCGAGCACCGTCAAGGATATGCTTATCAATGCCATGTAACATTCTTTGTTTTGATCGTCAATTTCATTCTTTGGTCCAGCGAGCATTTCGACTTGTCCATTATCACCCCATCTCCGCTGCCTCAGGGACGCAACGAAATGCTTGCGACCATCGTAAATTAAGCTTTGACGAAAGTCCACATATGAGAAAGATGGATATGAACTCCCTCTTCGGTCTGTATTAGGCAAGTATTTAGAATGAATTGGTGTCTCGATCATAAACTAGTGCTAAAATACTGAGTGTCAAAACATATTTTATTGATTGCGCCTTCTGACAGATGTAAATCTGCCAGATGTGGACCAACGCGTTCAATGGGAGTACGACAGGTGTTAAGGAGTATTTGCACAGAACACACTAACATATGGGCTCTGTTGAAAACATTATTTGGAGGTTTATGTCACGCCAGCAGGGATAAAATCGTGCTTCTTTTTATGCCTGAAATGAACCTCTTATTAGTGTGTGTCCTTAGCCGGTGTTTGTGGTAGCATGCGTAGATGCATGTTGTCGTCGTTTCAGCCACCGGTGCCCACTCTGAACTCTGTTTAGCCATGGCAACCAGTTAGGAAAGGAGAATAGAGTGCGATATATGAGATGTAGATTCTCTATCACTAAAAACTAGCTCACTTCCCAGCCACAGTCAATGTTTCTATTTTGGTTTTGAACGGACAGTGTGCGTTCTTGGTAACGGCGCTCGAGACAGCTTCCGAAAGATGGAATTTCTCAATCGACTTGCTATATGAAATTCCGGGATGGTGCTCACTAAGATTCCATGCAGAACGAATGTTTGTTAAATGGCAGGCCTGAACCTGATATTTAAGCCAAAGTTGAAAGAAATTGAGCAACTTTTTCTTTTTATATTAAGGCTTTTAGTTAAATTAATGTCTACTGATTATTGCATCATCTATAGAATTCGTCAGAAGCAATTTTGCTTTATTATATTTCGCCCATGTGCTTACAGAAATAAAAATCAGCACAGGTTGTTAGTAGTGAAAAACGTTGTAGTTTTATAAATTTTCCCTTCTGCATTGCCCATGGTTAACAGGCAACTGGCATTTTCCTCTCCAAATCTCGAAGATTGGAACTGAGCGCATTTCTTAGTGCGCCCGCCGTAATAAAAGCAATTGGTAATTTGACGTCGTCAATATTTTGTTCGGCCTCCGTTGTCAGAGACAGACTGTCAATTGTGCAACCGTGAGACAAATATCTACTTTCTGTTCGTCCGACAATGCTCATCTCGATATATGCGAAATATCCGGTCTTTGCTTTCAGCAATGCATGTCATATTCTGGGTACCACATACTATTACTTGATTTGAATGATAGTGTGGGTCCAATTATTTAAAAAAAGAATAACAAGGGCTCTATGGAACACGTTTTTTTAGATTCTGATTATTCAATGAGTTTGGTTGGGCCTCCAGAGTTGCCCATGGACCATAAAAGCCGGAAGTGGCAGCTCAACTAATACTCACAACGCAATGTTTCCACTAAACGGGACTATGCCATGCATGTTCAATAAGGTGAATCGGTCAAAAAATGCAATGGTAATTTAAAACAACGTGTACTTACGTCACCGAAAAGAATATCGCATAAAACGTAAAAGGTATATAGGCGGCGCAGGCTTATAAAGCAAGTATCATTGTGCCTTACCCTGCTTCGAACTGCGGGCGAGCGTGCCAGCAGGGCAGCAGATCAAAGCACCGGCTTTACAATCATTTCACCGTCCCTTCGCGGCATTTCACAACTATTTCTCACCAAAATTGGTTTTCTGTGTTTAAAATATCTTAGTGGATTTTGCAACGAGTCACAGTATTGTTTGTTTGAGGTAGTCAATGAGTAACCAAAAAAACCTATCCGTAAATTAATACATTCTGCCGATGACCGTTAAACTGGGCATTCACCATGTTTTACTTATTGTTCTAGACGTAGCAAACAGAGCAAACAACAATAATTCGACAAAATGAGAATATTCTAACAAAACGCATTGTAAAAACAAGCACATCCTTATTCCTTATGGCCACATCGTTTAACTGGTATGCTGTATGTCCACGCGCGCATTGTCTGATGGATCAGCGACATTCCATCAAATGTCTTCAGTGTACGCTGACTGTTCGGTTGTCTGATGTGGAGAAGGACGAAAACGTCGTTGCCTTGTGTTGGTCATGTAAATAGTGGACGAGAGTCACTTCCATATCGGCATTGACTAAACCATCAAAGCAATTTGTGATCTGCTGTTGGCAGCTCCATCTTAGAGAATAATGCAAAAGATTACGTATTATTTTACGACAAATAGCATTTTAATAAATGAAGACTAAAAATTTCTTGGTAAATATACATAATAAATAAAGACAATTCATAATTGAAAAGCTACCACTTTTCAGTACATTTTATTTTAAATTTAACGTATCCCTGAGGTCCACCAGCAGATTCTTGTTGCTGCAACGCAACAAGAACCCATCTGATCATAAGAAATGTGCAAAGGAATAAGCAATAAGTAATACCCCGACGAAATGGCAATTGCCTACAAAAATGATATTCATAGATCTCAGAAAATTGAGTATAATAAACCATCTTTTGGTCAGCAGGTAGCATTTTCTTTCCTTTGCTCCTTTCGGTCCTCTAGAAAATAGTGGGCTGCTTTCTCAATTCAGTGTCTGCATTTTCATTTCCGTTTTACTTACCCTATGCTGGGCTGAGCTTGTTTAAATACTAACTCACTTCAAACAAAGCAGCATCATTGCTACTGCATCCTCCTTATCATTGCGGTAACACGAGCCGAAGCCACAATGTTTGGCGGCCACAACGTGACAGGCGGTTGCATGCACTGCCAACGTGTACGTTATTCCAACGGCACATACGAATTTTGTTCGATGCACACTTTGCGTTGGCGATTAAAATGGGCAGAATTTTAACAGTTAATATTGGAAGGACGGAATTTTGACATCTACAGTTTACTTCTCTTGCTTGCTTAACAATTGTTAAATAAGAGAGGGTCATGTCGACCAGTAAAATCTTGCACAGTCCAGATGTAACATTGTCATTGGCATTGAAACATCAATATTCTTTTAGGAAATGAACGGAATCCTCCCTGTTTTGCGGGTAATGTACGGAAAATCATTGCATGGATGGCGTATGCCTAAGTTTTACGTCAACGCACATCTGCGTTAGGAAAGGACAATAATGCTGCATATTACTTTCGGACTGATAAACATTAAAAATGGACGTATTTAGTAAAAGCCCATCAAATGTCTTGTCAGTTACCAGCGTACAAATATAAATCCCATGTACTGAGCCTAACGGTTCTGCGGTTATTTATTTCTTAATGAGTTCCGTTAGTACTCGCTAACCTTTCAAGATTTTACGCAAAAGGTTTGTCTACAGCATCATCAGCTTAACATTGAAACACAGCATTCAGCCTATTTTAGCAGCACTGAAAATACGTATGTACTGATCGTGGCGTGTTTTACAAATAGCCCATTTAACAATTTCAACATGCAGAATAATAACTGATCTGCTCTACTGTGAACATAAAGTGTTTGAAAATATCCATAAACAATGGGTTGTCATGTGCATGTTGTTCATCCACGTCATCGTCTTCCGGGTTACATTGTCTATTCCGATTGTATGTTAGTCAACTAGTCAACTAACGATCTTTTTGTGACTCAAAGTGTTTTTTTTCACCTTTTTATATCAACCCGTAAAAAGCGCAGCCAGATTTCGCTAGTGTTCAGTATCATGCCTTTTGGAAAGATCGGCAACAGGCAAACACCTAGAATGAAATAAGGTCGAGCGCTTGAGGGCCAAGAATGCATATCTGCAAATTGTTTAATCTCTATTGTTTAAGTTAACCTCGAAATTCCGCATCGATTTTGTCAAGTCTGCGTTTGCAGTCATATGTGCTTTACTATGGGTACTTGCAGCAATTGCGATGCAAAAAAGTGACATCTAAACGTTATTGATAAAACAGGAAGTATGGCATATCAGCATATGTTTGGTCAGTAAACCGAAAACTCCAGACATTCAGAGTCTATCCGATCACAGCAAATGAAGTTTGCGAGAAATTTACTAGGTGCATAAGATAGTTAAAAAACTCGACAACGCGCTACCAGAAATCATTTTTAATTAACACTTTGGCAATAGATCATT
The DNA here is from genome assembly GCA_902702965.1 of Spirometra erinaceieuropaei. Classification (NCBI taxonomy): domain Eukaryota; kingdom Metazoa; phylum Platyhelminthes; class Cestoda; order Diphyllobothriidea; family Diphyllobothriidae; genus Spirometra; species Spirometra erinaceieuropaei. The sequence goes on along the minus strand of CACRXP010001151.1, from coordinate 72,036 downwards.
AGCATAAAATGGACACTTTAGGCTTTTATGATCAATAGTGCTGTTTATGAAATGATAGGGTAGGTAAAGAGTCTTTTTTGCGGATAATAAGGCTACGGTGACCAGTTATTGACCTAACTTAACATGGAAAAAACAAATTTTATGCTGACCTATTCAGCTGCATTTGAATTGAAGGAATGGGGAAAATAATACAACCGTAATTTTCTGATAATGTCTCATGTTTTGCTGTTTGCGACCAACTTCTGTCGATTTGCATTTGAATCATGTCTAAGAGGAGATTTTCCTTTGACGTTCGCCGACTTCGTTCGGGGGGTTTTCCCTACAAACATACACCTAATTAACAGCAATCGCGATTTGGTCTACTAAGACGGCAAGGCTGCGAATTCATATGTACACATTAGGATGAATTGTCAAAAAGAAATGAGTACGACCAACCCCGCTATGTGTTCTATAAAATAAATTTGAATTTACAAAATCGATGAAAATTATTTACAAAAACTAATCTGACAATTTTGATGGGTTTACACTTCGAAGTCGGTCGGTAGAAAATGCATTCAAATTTTTAGCGAGACTTCAGTATCTTTACAATGATGCCACATGCCAATAAATCTCGCAACATCGTTTCAGCAACATTTTCACGTTGAAAGTAATTTTCCTGTTTCTGATTGTCATGTCATGTAGGTTACGTGTAGACGTTTAGAAAGGACTTACCGCTTGCACAACCGAATCATCCCAAAGTCTAAACAATGCTGATTTATCTAATTTAATTTACAGAATTACGCTCTCTGCGCCAATTTCAACGTATCATATTTACTATTATCGGTTATGTAAACGCAAAAAATCTTAAGACAAGGTTATTGATGCGTAACGTAAAAAAACCTACAGAAAATGACCGATCTCAAGATATGCCAACCGACAATCTCAAATGCACCTTCCATAAAGAAAAATCACTTATGTGGTGTTGTAACGCTAACTGCCATACAGACGAATCATCTGATAATTCAGGCTTGCCTGGGATGTTGACTTCTAAGAGGAATTTCTGTCGACCTCCTGTAAAACCTGCACATGGTTAAAAATGACTACATATACAGTATGAATATTTCGCACTAAGTTTATATGCCACCATAAAAGAAAGTATATTTTTGGAGTATATACACAAGCAAATGTTGTCTTGTAATAATTCGCCTAGTAATCGCATTATCCTTATATCATATATTTGAAAAATCGTATGCTTACGCTTTAAAATTCTTCCAATAGGATTTTTGGAGATTGGAAATGTTCCTTCCTACAGCATCGTACCTGACATAGTGACTTTGATCCATGGCAATTGTGGAACCTGTTTAAAGTTCTCCTGTACCCAAAAGACGTGTCCCGGTAGCCTGATTGCAGTCGCCTCTGCCGTAGCCAACAAGCGCTTCTCAAATGATTTTGGATAACTAGACGCGACCTCTTCAACCGGTCTGGAAGCTTTATTGCGTCTGCATGGTTTTATTTGTCTACTATGTGCGCGAGGATTTAGCTTTTGACATTCTTTATTTGACCATTTCCTACCGATGCTGGAAGATGTTTTTTTTATTCTTTTGGATAAACGCCGGCTCGTGCGACCAATATATGCTGCCCCACAGGAGCATGTGAAGGACTAAATACACATAGAGGTGGTCCCAGCTGATTGTTTGTTCTTGTACTTTCCGTATAGGATAGAACTAATGGCGAAGAGTACACGGGTGTCAGCTGCTGGAAAGGTCTGCGATACAGCTTGAGTTAGGCGTCTTCTTAAAAGTTCACATGGTGCATTCCCTTGAAATAGGACATTGATTAAGAGCCTTTTCTTTCCTGCCGTCAGTATGGGGGATTTTGTGACCCTTCGCCCATGTTTTTAGCAATGAGTCAATCAGGATACCCGTTCTGGCGAAAACGGTTTTCGATGATCTGAACCTCATTCTTAACGTTCTCAGCTCAGCAGATTCTTTTCACTCTTTCTGTCAAACAGCGGACTAAATTACGTTTAACGTATAACGGTACGAAACTCCCAAAATGGGTGAATTGTCCGGACCACGTTTTCTTACGATAGACGCTACGTTGAATGATGCCATCAGGTCTTCTACTCAGAAACACATCAATAAAAGTGAAGTGACCCAGACTGTTCTTCCTCCAGAGTGAATTTGACTGATGAGTGCGCCTGATTTATATCATCCAGTAGAATGGAAATGTCACATTGTTCTGGTGAAATGGTGAATATATCATTCGCGTACCGCCCATCGAATCTTAAACGATTGATCTGGTGACGTATCTCGAAAACCTCTAGCTTGTCCATGCATATGTTCGACAAAAGCAGGAAAAGGGACGCGCCCATAGATACGCCGTCCACTTGGCCATATATAGTGTTGTCAAATACGAACTTTACGTTTAAGTTACAACTCAATAATAATTATTAGGTCATTCACTGGCATTCCTATATCCTGCAGATTGTTGGCGATGAAATCGCAAATGTAGTTAACCGTTTCCGTTACTGATACGTTCGTAAAAACGGATGAAATGGGACGTCTCTGGGAATGCATGATTCATTCCCAGAGACTTTGACGTGAATAATCGATATGTACATGGCAATCCCTAGGTAATCAAAATTTACAATCGATATGTGTTCTCAGTTACGCAGGCCAACTATGGTGCTGCATGTAGCAGTTGTCAATTAAGCCATATGTAAAGCACTCCACGATACGTGCGTTCGTGATTTCAGTGTTGCCGACGTTAGCAGAATGGTGGATTACAATTTCAAGCTGACAATATTGTAAACGGTTTTTTATGTAAAGCCAAAAAAGGCACGTATTGGTAGGGAAGAATTAACAGAACTCATGAAACGCTAAATCCCGCAGAACTGTTAGTTTTAATCCGGTATTGGGGGGGGGGGGGTTACATTCGCAGGCGATTGCCCAACGAAAATGTTATTCACAATCTACATCTACTAATGATTGCTTTCGGTGAATACGCCCATTTTAATTTCCTATCAGTCCGAAAGCAATCAGCAGCATACTCTGTTTTTTCAGATATGCGTGAGCGTCGACGCAGCAACGCAGATATTAACGATTGATACAATGGTCTTCCGCACATTGCTTGCCAAGAATTGTGAATTCGGTATATTCCCTACTAGAAGACGGAAGGTTAAATGTCAGTGGCGATATCACACGTCAAACAACATGACCAAATATCCCCGGTACGAATCTCAAGTTATCCACACTTGGGGTTCGATATGACTGGCTGATGACGGCTAATAAGCCAGAAATGGCCATTGCGGTCTCCCTTGTCTTTGTCGGTATTACCTTATCTACATATATCACTAGTCGCTGTGCGACGGCCTGCGAGAGTTTAAGTAGGCGCCCCAAGGCACAACAGGACGAGCATGTTCTGTAACCTGATCGGTGAGCGCCCATCTGTCTTAATATATATATATATATATATATATATTACGTATAATGCGGTGTGCAGTGCGGTGTCTTAAGCGCGCGTTGCTTTAGATTGCCACCGCATACGGCGATCGATGCAAGTATTTCAAAATCCACTGTCTAGTCACGTGCAGCCGAGAAATTGTTTCAAGCACTTTTGGTGAACTACTGAATTTCCTTTTAGTGATCCATTTTTTGAAAGTAATCGCGAAAAAGTGTTCTCAGATACAAATTGCTAACTAACGCATCTACTTGACTAAGACCATTTAAATTTAACTGGACCTAATTCATTGCCAACTGATATTGATTTGTATAATTTGCCTTCACTGTAGTAATAATACCGAAACTCATAGGTACATATGATTTTGCTTGGCATCAACGTTGACGCATACAGCAAAGTCACACGAGCTGTTTCGTTTATTCGGATGACACAGCACCAAAATAAACGTTAGCGGTATATGTTTGTGTCAACAATAGAGACCATGCCGTTTGTCAACTTGTTCAGGTGGTGAGGTCACACAACTAAGAGATCATCATTGTCCATCTAATAGATTATCAACCTTGTTATAGAAACGGTGGTACAACATGCTATGCAATGTGCTTGATAACTCTTATTAACTATGGTTCGTAGTTTATGTACAATATTTAGTGCGGTAAAGTGGGTGCACGTTATATTGTTATATCGCAGCCTTGGGCAATCAGTGAATTCTTCTGAAATCCATATTTTGGTCTTGACGATTCGAGAAACTGCGTTAAGCTCCTTTAAAATCTTCCGACTTCTATTCGTATGTATTTATTCCGGAGTTAATTTGATATGAAACACGGACTGTCCCCTTAGGCATTTTGTTGACTTTTGCCATTTGGGTTTGCATGTGTTTAACCCAAAATAAGAAATATCGTTGGGTGTATATTATCATCATAATATCATGTCGCAAAGTGCCTCCAGCTGCCTTATGTGCCTAAACGATGAGAGACCATATAAAACGTTTGCTGTGATGGACGATTATGTCAATAATTGAACCCACTTTGCCTGCAAAATTGATTTATTGTATGAAAACTTTCAAAACAGGAACTACAAATTTTTCTTCTATTTGATGAGCTACCCCGCACTTGACATAGTTTGCTAAAAGCAGAGACGTCGGCTTGAAATGAAGGTGTGCAGCATGTGTTTTATTAAAAATGTCTCACCGTGGTAAATAACTGACAACCCATGGAAAAGCAAATGTCATATGAATCTTCCGGCCTTTGCAGTAATCTTGGAACTGTATTTCCCAGTATTTAACACAATCTTATTCAAGAAAATCGTCCCAGAATCCCAGAACTAGACGTGGCCGGGAATTTCCTTCAGCGTGGCTTCGCAGCTTTGAATAATTTGCTGAAGTCCATCAAAGATCACGCCCCTCCATTTTCATTACCCATGACGCTCGGTGATATTACGCGCATAGACCACTGTCGTATACTGCGCCTCTCTGCCGTAGAAGAATACAACTGTGAAAGCATAACTGTCTCAGCATACTTTCACGTACAACACGTAAGATGATATTCTTTACGATAAACCAACATGAAGCATTTGACAGTTTTATGTCAAAGTAGGATGTTTCCCTCTTGTCGATCAACTGTGTTCGTATTTTTTTCTTCTAGCGTGGAAATATCAAATGGGATATTTGGATAAACAAGGCCATATATTTTGCTGATATAAACGTGAACATTACCGGACGAATGGAGACTGGAACTTTACATCACAGTTGCACAATCGACACGCTCTCTCTGACAAGGGTGGCCGAACAGAATACTGAAGATCTCCGTTTACCGATGGCTTATCTTTTGGCGCGCGTACTGAGAAATACGCTCAAGTCGAACCTTGGTTTTATGGAGGGGAAAATGCCAGTTGTCTGCTAAACGTCAGCAATGCAGAATGCAAAAATTATAAAACTGCAACAATGTGCATGATTTACACAATGCTGTGATTTTCTTATGTGTAGTCTCATTAGAAAATTAAAAATGGAGAAATTGTCTCTGCCAAATTTTCTACATGATACTAAAATCAGCAAAGGCAGGTGTGCGATGCATTTATTTGACTGAAAGACTTAATACTTAAGGGAATATCTGTCGAGTATCTTTCAAATTTCGGCTTAAGAAGCGTGTTTAAGCCTGAAATCTAACAACCATGTCGGCTCTATGCAACGTTAATTTGCAACAGTCTGGGTTTCATGCAACAAGCTAACTCGAATTTTGCATTTTGGTAGACGATTCACAGATGATCACTGTTTAAAACACAACTGTTCCACCGTCTTTGCCCGACACGTTAACGTCTGCTCTAAGGCAAAATACAAAGAGTGACGCAGCATGACTGTCTGTTAGTTCGAAGTGAAAGATGAAATGCGCACCATCTTTCGCACTCTATTCTCCTTCTAAACTTGGTTTCGATGTCAGGACAGAGTTAAGGACTCCAGCGGTGAGAGAGGGCGCAGGTTGCTGGAACGAAGACATTATGCACCGTAACGCCCGCCGTACTTCCATTGAACGCGTTGGTTCATTGCAGGCCGACTTACATTAGTCAGCACAAGGCGCAATACATCAAAATATCTTATGATACGCAATATCGTGGTGCAGACTTATGAGCGACAAATACATCTATTCAAACTTTTCCCCCCATATAGACCAAAGAGGAACCTTATACCGATTGGCTTTAAAGCTGCAGGTGAGCATTTGCGATTTGGCTGGGTTTGTTGTGCATATGCTGCTGCCTAAGTCTGCTCTAATTTGCGCTTTGAGCTGTACTCCTAGTCAAACTGCGACTTTTGCGTTGGCGCATGACATAAGAATCCGTTCGTTTCCCCCGGTAAATCAAGTCTCATTTGGCTACAAGCTGCAGACTTCGTAAAACCTACACTTACGCTGGTCGCAATCTATCATCACATCACTAAGTGAGCCGACAGGGAGAAATAATGGGCACGTCGGAATACCCGCTGGATCTTACTTCGTGTAAATAACACTGTCAGGATAAAGTTGTGTCCAAGCGTGCTTCGCATCTACCAGGTAGACCAGCAGTAAAAAGGAGGATAATTCCGTAGGCCGCTTTACATTGGACAGACGCAGCCTAGAATGATATTTACGACAGCAGTAATGAATGTCAATCGATATTGATGAGCGCATCATTAACGGTGGTCATCCACGTGTTGACGTGCCTGGCATGTACATGTATGCGCATTCATGCGTGTATGTGGACAGCATTATGACGTTATGTGAGCATCTCCTACGATACGATCAGCGAGCTCTCTAGCGTGCTGTGCGCTAGGAGGTCTCTGACACTTTGTTTCCGGCCACTAAGGGCGCTTGCGTTCGCGCCGGTAAGAATGGCAGAAATTAAAGGCGGCAACTGGCAGCTCTAATGCTGTACCTAATGATATAATTCAACTGCCGGAGTAATTTCCTTTAATTCAAATGGAAAACCAAACAAACCGTTGATTCAATTAGCATAAATATTCCTGTCTGGATACCAAATGAGGCCCTTGTCTATAACCTGGATCGGCTAACAAAGACAATAGCACTGGCTTGCTGAACATGGCGATCAAATTTGAAAGTTGTTAATGTTTCCTACCGACAAAACTGTATCATTTATGTGACAGTAAAAAGGCATTATATGTCAGTATCTTCATTAAAGTAGCATTGTAATGTCTTAAGTAAATGCAATACGTTTATGCCTTAGTCTTAGAGATTTACACGATGGAGTGACCGTAAAAAGATTAATTCGTGTTATCCTAATCTAGTAGGCAAGACGTCCAGTCAGCGACACATTGTTTGTAGTGTTAACAGAATTTCTAAAAACGTTTTAGATTAAAATGCGCTACGTAATTGGGAATTTCAGATTAGATATCCTGCGACCTAACTGTGCAAAATGTCAGACATTAAGGTATGTTTGCCTTGAATACATTTCTGTTCGTCGTCGACAAAAAGACGCACTCGGTAACAAATGACCACCTATAAAGTACACATTTTCTATAGATTGCTAAGACTGCGGTTAACTCATTTTTTCAGAGAAAACCTGCGTAAGTATGTTGGTTCTTATTCGTCATTGGTTGCACATTATACTACATTAAAATTGTAAACTTACTAAAGTGCACCTCCTTAATTTCTAAGAATATTTGATGTTTAGTTGCATTTTTCAGGTTTTTTAGTCATCAAGCTGTATACATTCATTGCACTTGTAAGCATGCACTCATATTTATTATCACAAAATACCATGTAAAGCAACAAACATGTTGCAAAAGTGTACACTACGTTCTATGCTTCACGGGAAGCATTATCAAACAAGCAAATGTGGCGCTATTCGAATAGAAGCTGCACGATCTTAAAAATGTCACAAGTGAACTTTTTAAATTAGAAGATACCCATATCCATTTGTATATTTTAAAAATGACGTTAGTGACTACCAATAGGAGTACAAGAAAGCATATTTTGTGACGGTGTTGTTCGATATTTGTCTGAATTTACAAGCGGATCGACGTTTTATAGAGAAACTCCCCACATGCCTATAGGAAAGTATCAGCAACAAGGAAATATGTACAATAAAATAAGATTAAACGCCCAAGGGACAAAAATGTGTATCTGAAAAGCGTATAACCTCTATTATTTAATTTAACATCGAGATTCTGTATCTTTTTGATGAAAAGTCTGCGTTTGCAGTCATATGTGCTTTGGTATGGATACTTGCATCAATTACGATGCACAGTAAAAGGGACTTCAATTCATAATTTATAACGCAGGAAATAAAGCATGTCAGTATATATTGGGTCCGTAAATCGAAAGCTCCGGAGTCTATCCGTTCACGCCAAATGCAGTCTGCAAGAAATTTACTCTGTGAATAAAAGGGGTAAAAATGGACAATATGTTGCTAGAAATCATTTTAGTTATCACTTTGGCAATAGATCATTAAGCCAAATTTAAACTTTAGACTACTTTCATCAAAAACCTGTTTGTGAAATGAAAGGTTAGATAAAGATTCTTGTCGCAGATAAGAAGTCTGCGGTGACCGCAGTTATCGACCTAAATTAACATTGCAAAAACAAATTGTCTTCTGACCTATTCACCTGCATTTGAATTTAAGGACTGGGGAGAATAATACAATCGTAATCTCCTAACAATGTCTAAAGCTTTACTGTTTACGATCACCTTCTGTCGGTTTGCGTTTGGTTCTAGTCTAAGAAAAAAAATTCCTCTGGCCTACGCTGATTTCATTCGTTAGGGTTTTCCTTACAACATGCCATTGATTAATAGCAATCGCGATTTTGAATCCTGAAACGGCAAGGCTGCGCATTCCTATGTGCACATTAGGCTGAATTGTCGAAAAGAAATGTGTATGATCAACCCTCCTATGCTTTCCATAAAATAAATTTGAATTAACAAGATCGGTGAAAATTATCTCGAAAACTCCCAACAACAAAACAGACAATTTTGATGGGGTTAATCTTCGAAGTAGGTCGGTGGTAAATTCGTTTAGATTCCCAGCGTGACTGAAGTATCTTTGCAATGATGCTAAATGCCAATAAATTTTAAAATATCATTTCGCCAATAATTTAAACTTGAATGCAATTTCATTGCTTATAATTATCATGCAATGTATTTAACATGTAAACGTTTAGAAAGAACTTACCGCTTGCACAAACAAAGCCATCAAAGGCCCAAAGAATGTTGATTTTTCAAATATAATTAACAGACTCACGCCTTCTGCGCCAGTTTCAACGTATCATGTTTACTAATGTCGGTTATGTAAACGCATAAAATCCAAAGACAAGGCTATTGACGCGTAAGTTAAAAAACCAACGAAGAATGACCGATCTCAAGAAAGGTCAACCGAAAATTTCAAATGCGCCTTTGAGAAGGAAATATCATTTATGTGCTGTTGTAATATTGACTACAATACAGACGAATCTTCGGATATTTCGGACTCGCCGGGATGTTAGCTTCTAAGAGCAATTCTTGTCGACCTCCTGTACAACCTGCAGACGGTTTAAAATGACTGCATATAGAGTATGCATATTTCGCACTAAATTTATATGCCACTATAAGCGAAAGTATATTTTTCAAAATATATGCACAAAAGTGTTTTCTTGTAATAATTCGGTAAGTAATCACATAACCCTTACATCTCATACTTGAACAATTGTATTTATGTATCGGATATTCGGAGAATGGAAATGGTCATTCCTACATCATTGTACATGTCAGTTTGTAATGCTCCATGGGATGGATGCGACATATTCTGCATCCGCTGCAAAATTATATGAATTATACTTGGTATTTCTTTAAAAACACGCAGAAGTATATACAATTCTTAACGCAAAAAGTGTGTTGCTTTTACAGTGAAATCTCTAAGCTTTAATGAAACGGCTGCTCTGACTGAGATTTATCTGAGAATTGGAGTACACTGTCAAAATCTAGCGTACCTTTTCTTCGGGTGTTATATGTAAAGACAATGTGATTATGTACCAAAATAATGAAAGAAAGAAAATTTTCGTGGATATTTCCCGCGGTTTGCTGTTTGGGCTCGAGAGAGAGAGAGAGCCCACAAGGCACAACGGAAGGAGGGTTTTCCGTAAAAATGATCGATGAGCGCCCACTACCATTGTATACTCCGGATCAAAAACCGACAGGGCAACGAGCTCGTGACCCAGTATTTAGAGGCGTGGACTTCTAATTAAAAGGTCGCAAATACTTCATTTACTCTGTTCAAGCAACTACGGCACAAGTAACATGACGCTTCTTGAATTTTACCTTTTCTAGATGCAACCTACGTTTTGATTTGCATTATCATTTTATCGTTCTGACTCAAATTGATTAGTTGCGTATATCATGCTAAACCAGTTCATAATAGGCCAGAATGCAAACTATCACAACATTAGCTCATTGGTAATATATAAAAGTCAGCTGATCACTGTTGTTGGGAATACTTAGCAAACGACCGATGAACAAGTGCAAAATGACTGCAGAACATTTGCTACTACTTTGTTTTATACAAAACATTTTCGGTTGTGAACGGTCAGCAGGCAACTTGTGTCTTGCAATATTACTTACTCTATTGCATTAGTTGGTTTTTTTCTCCTACACGATGGCCGCATCTACTGTAGTCTGGTACACCTAAGGTCCCATTACAACACAGTTAATATTTAATTCATTAAAAAACATGTCATGGGTACCTACCCTGCGCCATATTAGAGTACCAACCTGATGCGCAGACTAACTGGCTTATATTTTCAGTGTACATTGCAAGGAATGCATCCAAGGATTGGTGCATAAATGCGTCATAGGGATTAAAGTATTTTGATAACATGCTTTTGCCTATAAGACGCATGTATATTGTGGATGTCTCTCATAGCGCCATGCTGGTTTTTAGAAGGTGGAGTCAACCTTCAAGATCATGGTGCAGAAATGAGGTTTCTTGCTCGAAGTGTTTCCGCTGTGAACAATTCCCTACGTTTGATTCGACAGAATACAGCGGGTGTATTCTTCAAAATGGGTCTTGGTGATGAGGCTTCTAAATATCGTGGCCTCATTCTGCATCTCTCAAGCAAAGAAAATCAGGATTGGAAGGATGTAACTTTTTTGACCTTTTCCGAGATAGAATACGCAAGTTTACTTCGAAATATCTTATTTAACCTCCACTATTTAGCAAAGCTTGTGGATCAATCACATATTTTAGTGCACCCAATAAATAATCTACCCTGCATTTTCCTTTACTAGATAAAAATCTTTGAAACATATTCTCGGCGAGCAAATACAATGCATTTCGCAAACATCAAATTTAACATTCGTGGTCAAATCGGAGTAGCTGAGACAAAGGCCAATAACATAATTCATGCCCTGTAATTCACAAAGATAGACAACGAAAATGATAAGGATGTGATTTTGCCCATCGAAGGAATTCCTAAAGAAAGATTATTAAAATGTGCTAACTTGATTCTCACACACTTGCAGAAGAAAATACCACTTGCATGCTGACTTTCTCAGTCAAGTGTTAAAAGTCAGTAATAAAGGATCTATTGCTTTTTTAATTCGAGTTGGGCAATCTTGCATTATTCTATAATAAATAAACCTAGAAGCGGTCGACGGTATTTTTAAAAAACGGAATTTTCCAGAAGGGCTTCTACCTGTCCCTATGCAATCACTAGTCTATGGGGTTTTCGCAGATGAGTTAATTTGACGACTGTTCCTTATTACTGGTATCCATTGTCATTCATTTCAAAAAATCCCAACTGACTGTCAAAGAATTATTGCAGATAGTGTGACGACAGAGTTAAGAAGACCAGAGGTCAGAGTGCACGCAGGTGGCTGGCACGGCCGGAACCGCATATCTACCTGTCACCGCACTCACTTGTCCACAATATACGCTCGACAGGGTTAGTCACTAACAACAGCAACATAAACGGTGGGAAAGAGGAAGATGGCTATACAACCTTGAACGCATCCAGCACACCCAACGGGACTGCACTCGCATTAACTGGCCGGAAACCAGCAGACGGAGAAAGGCTAAGGCACACCAGGCTGGGAGAGCCACGGTATGACGGATAACTGTCAGTTGTTAAATATATCAGCATCGGCATTTAGGGAACCGAGCCAAATTAAGCTTCGCAGGTTTTATTCTGCCGAGGAGTTCATTGAGGTGGCGTGTGCATGAATACGCAAGAGTCGTCCTCATCCACACATATACATATACATACACTTGACCAGGATTTTTCACTAACAGCAGCAACATAACTGGAGAAAAAGAGGCGGATGACTGGGCAACATTTACCGCGACCAGCACACCAAACGGGACTATTCCACAAACTCTATCCGTTGACAAAACATTGTGAAACATCAATTAATGATTCAGCCCAGTTTCTGGACAAATTACAAGGACTAAGAATCGCAGCAGATGAAATAATGGTATCCTTCGATGTCGTTTCTCTGTTCACCTCCATACCATTGGATTTAGCAAGACAATGTACAGAGGAACGTCTCCAGTACTACGACATGGATATCCCTGCATCTGATTTGTTAGAACTATTAGACCTTTGTCTAGAAACGAACATTTCATTTGCACAGGAATACTATCAACAGCTGAAGGGAGCTCCTATGGGATCACCCATCTCCGGTTTTCTCGCAGAAATCACGATGCAGAAATTAGAGGCTATCGTCTTACCACAAGTTAACCCCAAATTATGGGTACGATATGTTGATGACACGTTTGTCATTGTTAAAAGTGATCAACTGAAAATTCTCCACAATATTATAAACTCAACACTTCCAGGAATCACATTCACGCTCGAGAAGGAGGCTGACAACAAACTCCCGTTTCTTGATGTCCTCGTACAGAGAAAACCTGAAGGGACATTTCATACTTCGGTTTACCGCGGAAGTCCTTTTGCATTATGAGAGGAATTACCCAACCTCTCACAAACGGAGTGCCGTGAACAGCGTCCTTAACCGAGCAAGAACTCACTGCTCCGACAGCGAAACATATCAAACAGAACTGAGGTACTTGTTCAAAATGTGTTCCCAGAACGGGTATCCTAGATATTTTGTACATCGATGCATGCGACAACAGGAGTTAAAAGAAAAAGAGACGGAACTAGATTGTTCCGATCAGGTGCCAAACAAAAAAACTACCGAACCCTTCCGTACATTAAGAACGTGTCCGAACTAGTTGAAAGACACCTGAGGAAACACCAAATACATGTGGCGCACAAGCCGACAACTACACTTCGTAACCAGCTTGTACACCCAAAGGACAGGGTTGGTTATTTAGATAAGAAGGAAGTCGTCTATAAGATACCATGCAACACCTGTAATGCAGTTTACTGTGGTCAAACTGGGAAATCAGCCTCTACGCGAATACACGAACAACAGTTGGCCGTAAAAAGGCGCGACCACTTGTCCCAAGTTGCCATGCACACGTTGTAAACGGGACACGAATTCGCCTGGGACAGGACTAGCATTGTAGGTGTCTGCTCATCCAAAAAGGGCCGTGAATTTTTAGAGGCCATCCATTCTATTAGCGCATGCATCAATCGACACGTAGAATTGGATACAATGTATAACTGCCTCAAGGAAAAGTGGAAAAGGCGTTAACCCATCAGAACATTAAAATAGCAGCAGTGACAAGGCAAAATCGATTTTTCGGCGTGTTTAAATGTTAACTGTTTTGCACACTTACTTCACGTCTGAAGACGTCTTGGGTAACCAAGATCAAAAATTTACAATAAAACTTGTTTATCTTTCCCAAAGAGCTTATTTCTTTCGAAATATTATTTTAGTAAGCTGACCACACGATATCAGTCAACAAGGACTGCAGAGAAAAGCCTGGTTCAACTCAGCAGAAGATTGAAGAAATCCGTCCTTCTAGTAGCTTCCACGTACACGCAAATAGAATTCCTTTGCAGTTGTTTCAACAGACGAATTCTCTCAAAGAACATCTCCTGCGAGCCGCCGGTGAACATCGGACCTCTGAGGCTACAGATATCGCAACATGCAGGCGAATGAATGCAATTGTCCTCCAGGATTGTCATTTTTGCATACAATAGACAAGCATTCATTCACCTAACTGATCCGTAAACAAACTGGAGAACTGTGGTCTAAATAAGATATTTTAGGGTTGTATGATCGATGCCTATTTACGTCCTGAGTGGGAATGGAATGCATACCAAGGAGAAACATTTATGAGTAATTCCTTAACGTTGTTTTGTATTAGCTCATCAGTGTCTTTTCAGCGTCTTAACATCGCGAGCAGAAACGGCGCATCTGTCAACAAGTCCGATCGCTGAAAGCGAGATAACCTCTGGATTGTGAAGGTGAGATTTCCGTTTTGACAATCAATGAAAGGAAAGCTACTTCCCGGAATAAATTTGTTCTGCTGCAGGCCTCAGCGTTAGTTTTTAAACGAAAGAGGCAATATCTCGGGAACAACATACTGATATCACATCCCAGACAACATCTGCCGTTGCGTATACGTTTTCTGCAGGGATCCCCGGCTCCTGACTGAGCTTAGTGAACACAAACTACTTGTCCACAAACTAGCTGTCCCTCTGCACAAAACGGATGAGTGCATTCAACAAGGCATGGCAATTTAACAATAACGATAACAAATGAATGTCAGTGCAGACATGCACTTAACAGGTCTGTATGCATGACCTACTGACTCTCCGAGCCCGTCCTAAATCGATAACGACTAATTGGCGTTAGGCTGTGGACATAACATTGAGTCTGTAGCTGAATTCTTAGGATTTTTGTGTTTTTGTCTACAGGTCACGCAATCTTGCTTCAGAGGTTGCAAACAACTTGGGGTCGGACATGGCTGGCTGGCAACTGCTAATAATTCCGAAATGGCCATCCCAGTCTTTCTAGTCTTTGTCAGCAGCGTTATTCCCTGATCCGCCGTCGGTACATACTATCAATAGGGCGAATCCTACATGTTTGTAAATCTATAAAAGACACAGGTCTAAACATACTGCTCACCATACTAGCTGCTGGGCAGTAACGGATTCGTCTGCAAATGACTTAGTACGATAATTTCACCCTCCCCCTGCTTGTTTGCTCTGACTACGGCGTTTGTGTTTCCGACTTGCTTTTCGCGAATACCTTTAGAAGAGCCGACGGAAGGCATTAAATACGACCACTTCCATGCATTCCATGGAGAGTATTGGACTGGCACCGTAGAGGCCATTGCAATTACTAATTCTGTAGTCTGGTGCGTTGGGCTTCTGAGAGCCATTAAAAAAGGCCAAGCATGTTGTACTCTGTATTCGAAACAATCCCCGGATGCATAAAACATTGTTATTTAACTTGGTTCTGGGTTATTTGTTTCAATTAACAACTGCATCGTGGCTAGTCACCCCGTTGTGTATTATCTTTTGTACCGGACAAATAAGTGAATCTGTGGCAGTTCGCGTCTCCTCGCCCTCCGCCTTTGTCACGCTGCCGTCCTCTCCGCCTCACACTCCGTGTCGATGCGCTCCTGGGACGCGCGAGTGCTCGAAGCCAATCAACGCTGTCCCCACTCTGATTGGCTGGCGGACGTGGAGACAACACAGGGCGCACACACGCGCTGACAACACCCCGAGGGCGGACACAGACAACAACTTGCTTGGAGCGCGCTCGCGGCGACTGCCTACAGCGCCCTTGTGTACGCACTACCTCAGGCAGTGCAGGTTGTCCAACTCAAACCGTCTTCCCTGACTTTTGATTGGGAATCTTTATCTTGTAGACCACATGCCATCCGACAATTGGCGACCCCTTTGCGAACAGCAATCTTTCTTCCTAATCTACGACAACGCCATGCGTTGATCATGGACAACTTTCCACCGGAAGTGCAGCATATTTTGGCACCCGCCTCCGGCATTCTTTCGGCAACGCAACTAACTCAAATGGCTGATTGTCTTATGGAGATGCACGGCTTTTCCAAGCCGTCATTTTCAGCTCTCTCAACTCCCTCAACTCATCTTACGTTTCTCCTTTCACATTTGGAGATCGAGCTCAGCAGGCTGGCCGGTTATATCCCTTCACACCAGAAGCAGAGAGTCTCCCCCACATTTCGGAGCCGACCGAAGCCGTCCACCCCGCATCTCCAGTCTTCACATTCAGCCCGTCCAAGCGCAGCTGCCATCTGCAGGTACCACACCACCTTTGGTGTTAAAGCCCGTCGCTGCATCTCTCCCTGCTCCTTCACCTCCAAGCAGAGCAAACGGGTAAAACCGGTCAGCACGAAGATCAGTGCAGCCAATCATCCCGACCACACTTCCGGCTCTGGTAGCACCTTCTATGTTTGCGACACTGCGACTCGCAGGCGTTTTCTGGTGGACACTGGAGCCCAAATTAGCGTTGTTCCCCCAACTGCAGCTGATCGCCGTTTTCCTAGCACTGGTCTTCATCTCCAAGCTGTCAATTGTTCCCCAATTCCCACTTTTGCCATTCTGTCCCTCACCCTGAACATTGGCCTTCGTCGGTCATTCACTTGAATCTTTGTGATTGCTGATGTCCCTCATGCAGTCCTCGGCTCGGACGTCCTTGCCGACTGTCGACGTGCCCGTCTCCACGACCGCACAACCGGTCTGTTTGTCCGTGGACTAACTGAATTTACTGCCCCCACCAATTTATCTGTCCTGGATACAGATATTGCCAGTCCTTTTCGGCAACTGCCGCTTAGTCACCCCAACATAATTAACCCCCAGTTTCGCAGTGGTGAAGTTCAACATGATGTTGTGCATTATGTCCGCACCTAAGGCCCTCCCTTGTTTGCTCGACCGAGACGACTAGCATTGGAGCGTTTTCAGGCCGCGAAGGCGGAGTTTGAACAGATGCTGCAACTGGGAATAATTCGACCGTCCGAGAGCCCTTGGGCGTCCCCATTGCACATGGTGCCCAAGGCAACATCAGGCGACTGGAGACCCTGTGGCGACAATACTGCCCTCTACAGCGCTACCATTCCTGATCGTTACCCCGTGCCTCATCTTCAGGACTTTGCTGGAGCCATTTTCGGCAAAGCGGTTTTCTCGTAGATTGATCTGGTGCGTGCCTTTCATCAGATTCCAGTCGCCCCTGAGGACATCGCTAAAACCGCCGTCACCACAGCCTTCGGTCTCTTTGAGTTCGTCCGCATGCCGTTCGGTCTTCGTAATGCCGCCCAAACGTTCCAGAGGTTCATCGACCATGTCTTACGTGGCCTACCCTTTGTGTACGCCTATACTGATGACCTCTTGGTGGCCAGCCGGAATGAAGAAGAACACAAAGATCACCTTGCCTTGGTGTTTGACCGCCTTGACAAGTTTGGCGTTGTCATCAACCCCTCCAAGTGCGTGTTGGGTGTGCCTTCACTCGAGTTCCTTGGCCATCAGGTTGACTCTGAAGTTTTGCGTCCCCTCCCCTCCAAGGTTGAAGCAGTTCGTAATTTTCCTTCTCCAACTTCCAAGCGTCAGTAAGAGCGATTCCTCGGCATGGACAATTTTTATCGCCGGTTGCTACCGAACTGTGCTGATCTCATGTTGCCGCTCACCAACATGCTTTCTGGTCCCAAAGGTCCCCTAGAGCTGACTGGTAAGGCACTGACTGCTTTTGAGAGAATCAAGAATTCCGTTGCCGATGCCACCTTACTCACGCATCCCGCCCCCGAAGCTCAGCTGTCTCTGATGGTAGATGCTTCGACCGTAGCCGTAGGTGCAGTCCTTCAACAACACCTTGCTGGTTCGACTCAACCACTTGCCTTTTTCTCCAAAAAGCTCTTACCAGCTGAGACACGCTACAGTACCTTTGGCCGTGAACTACTTGCCATTTACCTGGCTGTGAAGCATTTCCGGCATTTCCTTGAAGGTCGTGACTTCACTGTTTTCACTGACCACAAACCGTTGAATTTTTGTCTTCGTTCCCACTCCGACGAATACAATACGAGGGAAATGGCCCGCCTGGACTACATCTCCCAATTCACCACCGACATCCGCCATATTGATGGCACGAAGAATGAGGTGGCTGATATGCTTTCCAGACCCTCACTGTCTTCCCTCCAACTCTCACACGGGATCGATCTTTGTGTCATGGCGGCTGACCAACAGCAAAACGGTTGTCCGGGCGACGAGTCTGTTAGTGGTCGCCTACCCAAAGACGTTCCTCTGACCACCGGCTATGGTACCATACTTTGTGACGTCTCAACTCCATTTCATCGCCCTTTCGTGCCCGCCTCGATGCGTCGAATTCTATTTCAAACTCTGCGTAAACTCTCCCCCTCTAGGATCCGAGTCTCTCGAAAGCTCCTCGCGGAAAGGTTTGTCTGGCCTGGCATGAACAAGGACGTTAAAGCTTAGGCTCGGTTGTGTCTGAGCTGCCAGCGCAACAAAGTGCAGCGTCACAGTAAGTCCCCACCAGGCACTTTCCCCAGTCCCGACGCACGGTTCAGCCATGTGCACCTGGATGTCGTACGCCACTTTCCTCCATCCAATGGTTTCACCTACCTCCTTAGCTGTGTCGATCGATATACTCGCTGGGCTGAAGTTATTCCTTTGCCGAATGTTCAGGCTGAAACCATCGTGAAGGCCTTCGTCAGTCGTTGGGTCGCCATGTTCGGTGCCCCATCCACGGTTACGACTGATCGTGGTGCGCAGTTTGAGTCGGCACTCTTCCAAACGCTACTCAATTTCCTTGGCTGCATACGCACTCGGACGACAGCCTACCACCCAGCTGCCAACGGTATGGTGGAACGATTTCATCGTCAGCCAAAGACCGCCCTGCGTGCCGTAGAAGACCCAGGAAACTGGTCGGACAACCTTCCTCTTGCACTCCTCGGCATCCGCGCAGCTCTGAAGTCGGATCTGGGCTGTAGCACAGCTGAATTGGTTTTCGGCACTACCCTCCGACTGCCAGGCGAGATGATCACCCCAACCTGCGTGGGACCAACGAGACTCCTGACAAACTTGTGCACTGTTTGCGGCAATTTATGCGCTCGATTTCCCCGGTTCCACCTCGAGCTTCAATGACTGAGTCTTATGTCGAAAAAGACTTGGGCAAGTGTAGTCATGTGTTCGTCCGGTGTGACCGTGTGCGCCAGTCGCTGGAATCACCATACAAAGGACCGTTCCGCGTGCTCGCGCGCAACACCAAGACCTTCCGGATTCTTCGCAGTGACAAGGAGGACGTGGTCAGTGTCGATCGGGCCAAGGCTGCTGTTGCAGATGAGCCGCCGAACCGGTCACAAGGACAAAAATGTGCTGACCCCCTAACCCCTACTCGTTCACCCTGCCCACTGCCTTGCCCTTCCCCTCCCTTGCCCTCTATCCCTCCGTTCCATATACTTCCTTTGCCCCCATGTCCGCAACCCACAACTGCAACTTCTCCTTCCTCAACCAACAACACTGTAACCGCGAGCCATACTCACTCTACTCCTGTGCCCCCTGTATATATCACCCGTAGTGGACGCCATGTTCATTTTCCTGACCGGTTGGTTACTCATGTTTTTAGACATCGGCAATTCCTTCGGCATCGTTTCGCGCCTCCTTCGGTTTAGCCGGGGGTACTGTGGCAGTTCGCGTTTCCTCGCCCTCCGCCTTTGTCAAGCTGCCGTCCTGTCCGCCTCACACTCCGTGTCCATACGCTCCTGGGACGCACGAGTGCTCGAAGCCAATCAACGCTGTCCCCACTCTGATTGGCTGACGGACGTGGAGACAACAAAGGGCGCACACACGCGCTGACAACACCCCGAGGACGGACACAGACAACAGCTTGCTTGGAGCGCGCTCGCGGCGACTGCCTACAGAGACCTTGTGTACGCACTACGTCAGGCAGTGCAGGTTGTCCAACTCAAACCGTCTTCCCTGACTTTTGATTGGGAATCTTTATCTTGTCGACCACATACCATCCGACAAATCACTCATGTATAATCACAAGCCACTCTCACTCTCAAGGTGCTTTTATCAACTGCGTAACTGCGATGTTAGTCCATCTGACTTTTAGCATACATCGGCCGTCTGACAATAACCACAGTCGCTTTTTAATTTTCTCAGAAGATAACTGACAGCATGAAGTAGGTCGGTTTACTTTAACGTCTATGTGCGCAGACCGAATATCGATGCATGCGTATTTGGGCCGAAGTGCATCAGCCGCAGTGAGGTAACCACCTTATATTCATTAACTATCGACAGACAACTATTAGTATATTTTAGCGTTACAGCTTATAATACTTGCAGCACGGCTGTTACTTAAATGCACACACATACGTATTTCGATGATAATCCATCGCTGTATTGCACAGATGCAAGGGGTTCAGCTCAGCAGTTAATTTTATAAAGAAATTAAAGAGCGACAATTTGAAACTGGAGTATTTGTCATAATATACATGGAAAATGCTGCGAGACTAACTGAAGAGCCACGACGTCGTGTGTGTGGGCTTTTAGCTAGTATCCGTGCTGTTATTATGGCACCCTCATTTAGTAAAGTATGATATTTGTTATCTGTCGGAAGTTGTTTAATATTACACGGTTATCTCGTTGAGGCGAAAATGATTCAGCCGAAATAACCGGCTAACCAGCAAAACTGTTCTGATAGCGACAAAATCGCAATAAGCGGTACTTTTCCTCAAATTGCATTGATACATGTCGTTCGGAAGAGAAGCGCTTTAAATTCCATCGACAACTCGTAGATTTGTCCCCATCCTAATTAGTGCGAGCGCTGGGCTGTGTGGACTTAACTGTGCCCAGCAGTAAGGCGGCATGCTCCCTGAGCTTGCTTTTCTTTTGAATTCGATTGAATTTCACGAACCACCTTTGAGAACAAGACTCAGTGACAGCTGCTCAGACATAGGTCAACGAAAATGTTCACTAACACAGTATTGAAGCCTTGCAAGTATGAGGGGCACTAAAGGCGTAATCGGTGGCATGTCCGTCACGCACTATTAAAGAAGTGACTGATGTAAGCATAGAAAGCCTTCGCCTTCTTTTAAACAAGAACCTGGGATGCGCATATTCTCTTCCATTCATAATGGATGTCATTTGAATAAGTGAGCGAATTGGCCCATTCAAAGATTTTATCACTTATATGGAATCTCCAGAGAAACTTAATCTTCGCGAACGTGCTCAGGCTAAATTAACTGTCCTTTTTTACAATAAGGCCTTTAGTTAACAGTTAATTGACTTAGAATTTATGGTTTACGATTAGTGTGAAGCTGGCCTGTTATCTTACAGGTGACGCATTCTCGAGTCTATTCTTTTCCTGATAGCCGTCGGAAAGAACACTAAAAATCAGTTACCCAGGAGCTGGCTGAGCCACAAGTTAAACGGTCTGTTGCGCATTCCAGTACTGGCACGTTTACCTTTTACCTCAAACTGTGCTTTTGAATGGCAGATCGTTTTCAGGCTAAGAATCGCGAAAAAACTCATTATGAATTTCGGCCAAAAGGTTTTGCGAACTGCACCGCCCAGAATTTATTCAAGATATACGGTTAATTTGCCCGAAGAATGAGCACAGTTTTGTCCTGAAGGCCGGATAAATGGTGGGTTGATGTACTTTTGTGTAATTATACCCCTGTGTCCCTTGCCTTTGACAGGAATGCCATCTTGCTCATTGTAGGCGACGCTGTGCTGCCGCTCGTTCAGCTCAAGTAAGATCCCCACGGCACAACGGGAGGGGTGAGTTCCGTTACAAGATCAGTGACTGCCTATCTACAATTGTATTTTCACGGTCGCAACACACATGGCAACAAGCGGCTGGTCCAGTGGTTGGACTTCGAAGCAACCAGTTGCAGGATGGCACCGCATGTGTTCCACTTTTTAGGGTTGGGTCATGACTGGCTGACGACGACAAATAAGAGAGAAATAGCCATCCAAATATCCCTTGTGTCTGCTGGCATTTATATTTTACCTATACCCAAACATGCTTTCTTCTCTCTGGTGGCTGTTGAATCCAACACAAAATACGTATATGGACATCAACCTGAACAACTGATATAAGAGTAAATTGCTGAATGTCCACGCTGTTTTTCGAGCACTAAATTGGCAGTGTCTTTCCCCATTTTCTTTTTTGCTCGACCACCTGTTACGCGTTTATTCACTTACGGTAGTCTACTGTGCACTGATTACGTCGTGACTTTCTAGTTGTTATTAACATATTGTTTTATCAATGGTTCATATTAAGCCAAAGCACGCGCTTGAGAATAACATCGAATACCTGTACAGTGTAGCATGCACATACAAATACATTTGTGAAATTTGGCCGCCTCGCATATTGCATGACCTTGAATAAGAGCAACCTGACCAGTGGACGTTCTTTTGCATATCAAAGGGAATTGTTCAGATGGTACATTTCATAGAAGCCATATTTTGAAGGACTCATTGCATCCCGCCTTTCCATTCTATTGACTGACTTTGTGGCCATACTACTTTGGAAGTCGCTTTAAGTGCGGCCAAATAGAGGCCTGCCCGATAGCCGGCATCCTTACGTGACTGAAACATTTGCCATTATGTTGCACAACAAGTATTACTACACTGTTGATTAGGGATACTTTTCACTCAAAACTGCACTGCAGGATATGGGTTAACATTTCCTGAGATATCACATCCAATATGAATAGGCAGAAATACCAAACAAAGCAAAAGAGATCAAACTGACAATTTGAGCTTTATCAATCGCCATCAGTTAGCCATAGTTATCGAGGATCTGGGTTACCCAGGATTCTAACTCGAAATTTGTGTGCACTGGACGCTAGGTCTGATGCGCTCTCGTAAGGCCACCGCAACGCTACCATCGGAATAATCCAATTTATTTGACTCGTAGTTCTCGGCCTCGTTCTACACAAAGACCACTGCTATTGTTTTGTTATCCACTGCATTAACGTTAGGCATTTCGGACAGTATTGCTTAGCTGATTAGGCATTCGGCTAAAAAAGATCTTTCTAAAAATGCGTAAATTGACAAATGCCAATGGGACGGATGCTACTACAAAATGCAGTGATGACTATGTTTCTCTGTTTTATGTTGCACAATTTGCAATCTGATTATCCGATCTAGCAAAGCGCTCGTTATATTTCCGAGGAATATTGTCACCGTCTATAATGCAATGTTTACAATGCATGGTAAGTATAGAAAGAAATCAAGTTTAGGGTAGGTTTTGACGGCTACGGGATCCCAAAATTTTAAAATATTCGAAACTGTATTTGCCAAATTAAGTGAGGAATTATCCTTCTAATTTTAGGCGGTTGCCAAAATAAAACATGCGGAAAAATGTACTGCGGGGTCAAAAGCGTAAGTTATTTTATAAAAGTTAATCAATGACGTGAGATAATGTCTCTAGCGGCTAATTCCTCCCTGCCAACGCTGGTTTTTCGAGTGCTCAATTGGCAGTTTTTTCTAATTGTCTGTTTTGCACGACTTCTGTCACGCTTTTATTTACTTACGGCAGTCTCCTGTAAACCGATGACGTCGTAATATTCTATTTTATATTGTCCTATTGTTCGATCAGTGGCTCATATTAAGCGAAAACACGCCTCTGAGAATAATAGCGAAAGTCGGGAGAGTGCACGTGCATTACTATTTGTGAAATTTGGCCTCCCTTATATACTGTATGAGATAGAAAAAGGACACAATTACATCGTCAAACTTTTCAACGGCAAATCATAACAGCCATGTAATAGGCGTACAGGCTATATAAATCTCATTTGCAGAAAACAAAATATGTTATATTTAATGATTAATAAGTAATTACGTATTCCGGAACTTAGTCTTTTTTTCACAATTTGAAACAACGCCACGTTGACAAGTCTGTGATTTGTGCATGTTACGGCGGTTAAACCGAAATTCACCATCGTTCGCTATACGATGAAGATTAAATACCTGATTCGGGAGCGTATCAATCGATAGTTGTGTGCAAGGACCCATTTCAAAGATGCAGTGAGAGGAGTGTTTAGAAAACTAGAAATAAAATCGTCGGAGGATTGCGGGAGCACCACAAAGAACGCAATGGTAAAGGACGGCTATACATATGTCAATACGAGGATCGTCGTCTGCATCAACGAGAGCAGAACCAGAGGGTACCTATGAGCTCTTCCTTTGTTGATGCAATAGTTAGAATTCAAAGAACTGACATGGACGATCAGCTACCTACTCGTTTTAAAACCGTATTATGCAGGGTAATTTTCTTCCAAAAGTATGTCTTTATTTCCGGATACAGTGAGCTTTATTGACATTCTAAACGTCATTTGTGTATCATTAAATATAATTTTGATATGCGTCTCAAACCACGTACTGTGGTATGGACGTTTTAATGGGGTTCAGTAGGATACATAACCATGTTTGTAAGCACATGCTTTGAGTACGGTAGACTCTATAACCACCTGCGTTATGAAACCATATCCTCCGTGTTCTTCCGATCTTTCAACGGTCGACTATCCCTTTAAGAATTTGCAAACTTTGTAGACAGCACAGCCTTTAAGATAAATGTCTGAGGTGGAAAATGAATTTATTAGACGTTATTTTATGTCTACTTTGATATTTACTATGCTTTTGGTATGAGAATACAGTATATACCATTAAAAACAAAGTTAACTAAAGTAGAGTCATTTCTGACGTTTTCGGGATATTACGGTTTTCAAAACAAATAGAGATTTCTAAAAACGGAACACTTCTTTTAATATTTATTTTGTTTTTATTCTATTAAACTAGTACTCAATTAACATAGACATTTGACTCACGAAATGGTGTCGGTTTGCTGGTGATTAACATTCTTTAGCAAGTTAGGTCACTAAATGTATACATATATTTAAAAATGCGCGTCCAGAAAATGCATAACAAATAGAATAGCTTTAAGAAGTCATGTTCAAATAAAAATATGGCCCCGGGCAGTCAGCGGTTATGGAATTAAGAATGGTGGTAGTCGTTGCCACAGTCGTCGCAGAAGATATGACCTAGATGATAATGTCTGTGGTCGTCGGCGTCGGCAACGGCATAGGGGCATCGGGAGGGTGATAACCGATGGTCAAGGTAATCATGGTAGTAAGGACTTAAAGGCTTGTATTTAGAGGGGATCGAACTGTCCGGGAAGAACAGCGAGGTTTGTTGCGACGCAGGTGTCGAATTCGCCCAGGACGTCCAGCATCTCCTATATCGGCACAGTCGTTAGGAGGAAAAGGATATTTGCATACCCATTTTTGAAAGACTTTCAGAAGTGGTCTAGTTGGAATTAATTATGACCCGATTCCATTACAACACGCACGCGAAATGTAGGGACGTGACGATTTCTGCATGAAATGAAGTCTTTCTAGCGATACTATTAAGAGACTATGGCGTACAGTAGGTGTGGTAAGTCCTGAGTTGATGATTGAAATTCAAACATGCGTTTTCTTTTCGAAAATAATACTCAAGTGTATTTTTAAAAGTAATCATCATGCAACATACATCTCTCATATTTCAATTTTCACGGCATGTCGACTCTCGAACGAACATTTTTCCGGATGCGTGCAAAAACTGTACTTTTTAGAAAAATGGCTAATTAAGTAGCATAAATTCTCCTCTTCACTTTTAGTTTTCCTTAAAATTTTAATTATATTTTCTGTAGCACATGCATAAAAATATACATTATTTTGCTCCTTCGACAGACACTGAGGTATTCTTCAGATTCTATACTCAAAAAGGGTATTATCCAGATTTGAGAATCATGCATAATTCTTGAATACTTGTGAAACTTCACCTGCCGTTGCACTTGCATTCATAGTATCGAATCTAGGCACCACATATTTACCGCGCACGGAAACATGCATTTTTTACGGTATCAAGAGGGGGCCATATAAGGTTTATTAAATTCAGCGGTGGAGTAAGCCAGATTGTTAACATTACAATCAACACTAGCAACTGTAGAGACACGATGATTTATGAACGTACACAAAATTGTATGACCAAAATATTTATAAACCAGATAGTAGACTTTTTTTGGATAAAACATTAAAAACGGCGTACTTTTTGCCGTGAAAAAACAATGCCTATTTTATTCATGTTTTCCATTAAATATAATTATATTTTAAAGATATCGCAAATAAATGAGAAATGTTCACGCCATGTGAGTAGTACTTTACTATGGATTTTGGTTTTTGCATGCAGGCGGAAGAATGTTCGCTCTAAAGCCAACATCCCGTGGTAAACGAATTATTATGGAATGATGCTGCATGATGACTAATTTTTAAATATTACATAAGCAGTATTTTCGAAACGGAAACGTTTTTCAGAATTTTGTTTAACGATTATGATTTAGCATATCTTCTAACGCGGTGCTCAATAAGTAGCCATTTGCGCCTTCTTAAAAGTTGCACTAAAATAAGGTGTAAGTTGACTTCCCAAGCAGGATGTCCTAATTTATTCCCACTAGTTGTGCATATTTATTGAGGGACGCATGACAAAGCGCTGATGAAGTTTTAGAAGCTTTTGCAAATTGTCCTTTCCTAACTTGGGCTTACATGCGGTTGACAGTCTGCAATCAGCTACGGTCAACTTAAAGAAAAAAAAGTGTATTGGTGTTTTCTATGAGATGCTGCAAACAAAGCACATATAAATATCTGCACATAAAGACAATTTAAAAGTTCACTTATCAATAAAGTCGATCAACACGTCGCGAACCTGTATATATGCCGAAACACGTACTATACCACTTCATATACGGGTGTGAAAATAGATATTTCGGAAAATACTGTTGGCCTTAGGTCGGTGCCTTACGTTGCGTGATGGGATGTGTCTTAGACAACGGAGCAAACCGCACAAGACATAGTTCAGTCGATGTCATGACCTCAAATGCGCCTACGACGCACTGGCTAGTTGAGCAACTAGGGAACATAATTAGGAGGATTCCTGTCGAAAGTATTCAACTTCACTCATGACAGGCATGCCAAGTCGTAACGTACAGTGGCGCGCCAACATCAGCAAAACAACTATAACAAATAGAAATTAATCCTGTTAAGAACATCTGGAGTGCAAAGAAATTATTCCCTACAGATGGGAATAAATTTTCCCCTGCAAAAACCCACAATATATTAAATACAATGCTATTTATACCTTGACGTCCTTCGCTGCATTTTAATATTCCTGCTTAAACTTTCATTGCAGCGGACGAGTTCTATGAGCAGTGGTACGATAGCACACTTTGTGTTGAGTATACAATTTAACAAGGACACAATTTGCTTCTATGTGATTAGAACCAGAATTTTTCGTAAATGTTTTCTTCAAAATATATTTTTATATAAACATTGAATACCAATGTCAAACGTTCCTGAGAATAAAAAAAAATATTTTTCTACAAAATATAGGCGATGCTAACAACCGATATTGGCAATTAAGAAACCCTTTCCTCACACAGGTCGCATCAAGGTACCGTTAGCCGTTACACTGAATCAACCTTTTGCCGTGACCCAGCGTGAGTTTAGTACACCTGGTCAGCATTCAGGGCCTGCCCCAATTCCTGGCAACCTCTATAAGCCACCCGTAAAAAGAGACGAGGGCATGGCAAGGATCCCCCGCACAAGCACGAATAGTGGTTTATATACATGCATTCACGCTTTCCCCCCATAAATAGAGTTAGTAGGACTGTGAAATTATGAGGTCTCAAACCTACAAACGGGTAATCGAGCACTATCTTCAGGTAACTTTGTATAAGTCGTCGTTATGCCTGTGCAGTCACAGTGTTTGGGATGACCGGCTGGAGGATAAGCAGTCAGCTTTAGTTGGTCCCTCGTAATATAACCGCGATGGCACTACCACAGAAGTGAGATCCGAGCCGTCACTATTCTGCAAACTAAATAAACTGCGATTAGGGAGTAGGGGCACCTCGAGTACAGAACGCCTAGCACATGAGGTTTGATATGCACCTACGAACTCCATCAATAGGCATCTAGACCTTCCCACGACCTACAAACACCTAAATCTCTACATACACCATGACTATGACAAGATGGTCACACGGTACTTGAAAATACCAAACAAGTACGGCCCATATACTAATTCACGAAAACGACGAGCACAGGTGCAACGTATTCACCCTGCTTGCTTTACCTTGGTGTAAAGCAGACGGTGGTTATCATCGAAGGCGACGATCGAACGGTCGTAAACCAATTCAGCGCAAGTCACCGGTTCGGCTCCCAATCCGTAAGGTACACAGTGGGTGTCTTCGCCTGCAACGGTCAAACTGTTGCAATTTCGATTATTTTCATATTAAGGCGATCAGGCTGCCTATGCTGCGTTGTTACGTCAGCAATCGATCAGTTTATCTGCTTAGGACAATGTTTCACAGTCAACTGCAGGGATCCACTGCGTATTTCCGTAACATCGCGACATGAAATTCACACGCGATTAATATGCCGATGTTAAATAGATGCCCACAGACTAAGTTAGAAGCAAACACAACGACCATCTTGACTCAACATACTGGATGATGAATGTCTGTCTTTAGAGGCGCTGTCGAGTTTTCTTACCGACTAATCCTGTATCGCGTTTGCGGGTGCAAGAAAAGCTTATACAAAAAATTGCAATGCTTTTAACCCCAGACTCCGGGGCCGGCAGTCGATAAATAAACCCTCATTTTATGTCACGAGCGATGGCCAGATACATCTGAAATAGTTTATCAAACATACTATTTCATTGGCGCACATTGAGTTCTGCCAAAAATGAATTGCTTCGTCGGGAAGACGTTTAACTGGCTAATTCATTTTTCAGGTAAAATGGGAGGAACAACTACTTCGTCATATAGCATTAACCGTCCACCATTTCAAAAGCCAATTCCTGGGGAATGGCTGTCGAAGGCTTTTGTAGGCTTCTGGTTAGGTTTTGTTCCCCATTCCCCTAGGGGTACCAGAGGATTGTATTCCTCTGGGAGTAGGTTTCGGAATGGCGCACCGTTCTTAGAGCTACCATGCGCAACAGGCTCATGGGCATTCGGGTTGGCGTACTACATTTCGCACACAGACTGTCCTTGTAATGACACATGTCACACAGTACGGATGCTTGGACGGCGCACACACGAACATAAACGGGCTGATATGGTGATGAATTATTATCTGTGGCTGCACGCACCTTTGAAATAAGTCACGAGTTTAACTTCCCCGCCAAAAAGAAAGTCGCAAACACTGAAAGCATGACAGGCCAATAATTAATTAAAACCCGAACCTTTGCTGAGAACGCAATCAGTCTACATATCGGTCTGGCACCGGCGTACAGGACCACGTGCAGCCACCTCCTGGCGTCCATCATTAGTGTTTGATTAGCCATTGCCTTTAATTATCGTTTGTTGTTTTATCTGAGAAGATAGGTTGCTGCAAGTGTTTGAAAACTCGGAAGAACTAGTGAATTGCTGTTTTTAATGCGCGGCGAGCCTTCTTCCCTGCTCACACATATCTGTAATTCGAAAATTCGTCTCCAGCGGATAAGCTGTTTGTAACTATGGCACATGAGCATTGTTCGACGTAATCTAGGAATGAAAGTAATCGACTGGCTGAGACGAAGATGAATTACTTATAGTTAGGACAGCATTTTGGACCACGTATGTAGCAGTTTGATGGAATGTTACAGGAAACTTGCCAAAAGTATAGCTCAGCAGGTGGTAATATTGACAATTATGAACCTCCTTCCTCACACGGGTAGCCTCAAGTTACCGTTAGCCTTTAGATGGAATAAGTATTTGGCAGTGACCCAGAGTAAATTTAGTACACCTGGCCAGCATTCGTGGCAATCTGTATAATCCACTCGTAAACAGAGACGTGCACAAGCAAGAAAACCACTGCACAGACACGAATAGTGGTTTGTAGACAAGCATTCGTGCCGTTTACCCGATGAATTAAATTTAGTAGGACTGTGAAATTATGACGTCACAAATCAACTAACAGGTAATCGAGCACTGTCTTCAGGTGGTTTTATATACCTCATGAATTGTTAACCGAAATTCTGAAATGCATTTTCAATTAGGAAGCATTACTTTAAGGGGTTTCTATTGCTGATAATCGTGCGGCATAATCCTACTATATTTAAACTTGACAGGATGTCGGCTTTTGAATATGCTGCTTTTAAACCTCATATAGAAGCCGTACTCAGTAAAAAAAGACTTCTTAAGTAGCATGCATTTTTCTCATTGATTTTCGACGGCTGTGCAAATTTAAATATATTTTATAGAAACTGCGAAAAAATACGCTGTCTTTCAGTTATTTTATAGAGAATCACGCCAACTTTTATACTGAATACTCAATGAAGGAGTATTATAAACTTTTACAAACGTTTTCTAATTTCTGAATATTTTGGAGCCTAATCAGTCGTTGCTTTAGCGGTTAGCGATTCTGGTAAATCAGATGAATGCGTTCCGCGTAAGGAAAATCATATATTCTTCTACGGTTTTTAAAAGTCACCATATAGGAACCAAAAAAATTGGCAATGGATGCGAACTATACTGTACATTTTTTGAGGAGCAGTGGTAAACGGGCAGGAACGATGGTATATGAATGTACAGTAAGTGAACTATCTCATGAAATCTGATAACGGTAGCTGATAAGAGAATTGCTGGACGTTGAGCTTTTTGTTCGTTCATCCACTATCTTCAATAGCATGTCCTTTTCTTTTGCAGAAATTGTGTTTAGGTAATTATATCGGGTGAAATATCAGTAAATGTTAGCGAAAATAGACGTTGGAATATATTCCTGCAATTGCCTGTGCTAATACATGTCCTAGACCTCGGTTACGCATTTGAGCGACTATTTCATTGAAAGTACACTAATTTACCCGCGAGAGTTTTAATAAATAGATTTTGCAGAACTTAAAAATTTATTTTATGTCCGATGTAAACCATAGTGATCAATCTGCTAAGACAAAGGTTATTTAAGAAAACTAGAGGTTTGTCAATTACTAAATGTCAAATTAGCAGATCTGTGGGATTTGGTGCTCAAAAGCGCAGTAATAACGCAGATATGGATTCCTTCGTTTAAGTGGGCTGAAATTGTTTTGCCGTTTGGAAAATTCTACCTGATGTCACATAGATGACCAGCACGGAATGTCATTTCCAGCTTTAAACATATGAAGCACTACTTTTAGTGTAGTTTAGCTTCTGTGCATACTTCATTCAGAAAGACAACGAGCAAAACATTAATAGTTTTAGCCAAATATCAGTATTTATATGGGCGCTCTGCCGTGCATTCATAATCGAAGAACGGAGTCTAAATGCGAACAAAACAGCGAAAATGGCCTCAATATATAGAAAAAGGCGTGTCCTAACGTTCACGATAGGAAAATATTAGTATTGTTTAGGAGCGTGAACGATACGGTAAACAGTGTCAGATTTTTACTTGTCCTCGCCGTACAAAAATGCAAAGTACGCAGAGATCCGACAATGAAGTGCAATAATAAAGCACTTCGTAAATAGTTAACTTATTATGGAAAGTTTTCTTATTTATCGAAAACATATTCGTTGCAAACTTTCGTTGTGGACATACATTTTTCTCGAAACTGAAGTTTTATGTTTGAATGAGTCTTAACATGTGACCCAAACGACCGTTTTCGTGAATAGGAGCGCCCGAACACTCACTAATTCGGTGAATGCCTTCAAGAATAATCTTATTTTAACGTTCCCAACAGACAGGTGATTCAGAATCCGTCTTTATAGAAGATCGGGTGAAAACACTGAAAATTATGAAGTATTCAGCAACATTTCGTGGGCCATCTGAAACTCAACGTAATCCAAAACGAAGAAAAGTAAAAAATAATTTAACGAGAGAAAAGTTCTCTGTCAGTTTTACATAAATTTATTAGGCACCAACCGGCCTCATGGCAAGTCACCTTATGAAAACTTTTGATCGTGCGGCGGGCTTTTGAATTTGAGCCTCCATTTTTGTAGCTTTCCATTCACATGTGGATTTTTACATAACTGTGCCTATCTCTCTTCGATATATTGAACTGTTTGGCACCGTTTGTTTGTCTGAACTTAGATTATGAGGTCGTCTCTACAGTACGCTAGCACCCTTTTGAATTGCATTAAATCGTCAATTTCACTTACGAACGACCATAATGCAAACTGCTGTACTTTACGGCCGATATGTCGTATGTGCGATCGTTCTGTGTTGAATTTATCAAATATCCGCCAACAACGGCCTATGCATCGGAGAAAACACCGGTGTGGCTGGCAATTCGCATTCAAACGTCAGCCAAGGCACAAATTGTCGATTGCTGCCTTCTTGTCGACAAACAGTCGTTCTATTTTCAACAAAACCCATGATTTGGAGCTACTTTTGTCGAAAACAGAACACAGCAGAACTGAAGTAGTCTGCCTTTAAGAGACGTGGCTAAATAGTGACATTGATTCGCAAATTATTACCCCCTCATCCTCCTACTGTTTTCGAACAGATAGAAAATCTTTATCTTATGGCAGATGTGGAGGCGTTACCATTTTCGTTAAACAAAATGTGCGTAGAGACTGAAAGTCCCTTTTTCTTACTCTGATGATTTGACGGATGTCATTGCTTTTTTTGTAAGCCTCGTTTGTTAAGTAATTTTAAAGGCATCATATTTGTTAGTAGTTACATTCCCCCCTCTTCCTGTGAAGGCGCATTAACCCGTTTTTTTGACTTCCTCTCACAAAAACATGCTATATTATCCTGTGACTATCTTACTCACTTATGCGGTGATTTTAATCGCGTGAATTTACGTCCCCTTACACTTTTAGGCTTCAATGATCTTGTCTCCTTTAATGCTCGCGCAGATGCCCCTCCTGATCATATTCTGACTAACCATAGCAAGCTTTTTTGCGTAAAAAACAGGGCTCCATTGTCAGGTTCTGACCATTCCACTTTATTGTTTCTTCCAAAAATATATTCCACTTCTAAACGTACGCTGCTTGCCAAGCCTGAGAGAAAGGTTAAGGGTCGCAACACGTCCGCCCAAAACATTCTCCTGCTTCAGACTTGCATTACCTTTACTAGCCCCACTTTCCTTAAACAATCGAATGTTTAATCCTGTTCTTCCAACCTGACAGCGTGTTTAAATGAAATTTTCGATATTTGCTGCCCTCTTGATACTGTTATGGTACGACCGGATAGAATTTCTCCCCCCTATCTGAAATCGTTAAGAAGTAAAAAAGAACTCCTTTGCAAGCTAGGCTTACGTGGTGGCCTTAAGGACGTTAACGTCTTAATAAAAACAGAGATTAAGAGACTAAATAGCCGGTTTGTCAGCCAACTTTTTTCCTCTTCTTCCTCCCCCCCTTTCCCCCCTCCCTCATCTGAGATTTGGAAAAATCTTAAGCGTCTCACTGGCCATCGCGACACACTGGGGCATGTGGATGCAGATTTAGACTCCCTAAAATTTTATATTTAGTCACAATGTCTCCCATCTTCTCTTAGATGACATTCCCCTATCACCGAGTACATTCCAACCCGTGTCTGTGGTAACAGTAGAGAGGTACCTTAAAAAGGTCCGTGGATCAACAGCTGCCGGACCGGATGGTGTCTCGCCTTTTCTTCTTAAAGCTTGAAGTTCTCAGATAGCCCCTATTTTAACGCACATAATCAATATGTCTTTCATGGAGTCCAAGTTTCCCGACGCCTGGCGTACAATGAGAATCACTCCCCTCCCTAAAAGCCCGCTAACTTATGGTCCTAAATCTTTTCATCCAATTGCCTGCTCATCTGCAATACTAAAGCTTGCTGAAAGAGTTGCCCTAGATATCATAATGCATTTTTCTTCCAGTTTTTTCCGACCCCTTACAATTTGC
The DNA here is from genome assembly GCA_902702965.1 of Spirometra erinaceieuropaei. NCBI lineage: Eukaryota > Metazoa > Platyhelminthes > Cestoda > Diphyllobothriidea > Diphyllobothriidae > Spirometra > Spirometra erinaceieuropaei. The sequence continues at coordinate 38,371 of CACRXP010001151.1, read as the reverse complement.
ATACAAAGCTAAATGGAGTACTTTAGATGCTGTCGCTCTTGTGGTTCACTCTGCTCTAAAAGCATTAGACAAGGGTTGCCGCGAATATGCGTATGCTTTTCTTGATTACTCCTCCGCCTTCAATACCGTCCCGCGCCCTCCTCTCCTTACCAAAACCTCCGCATGCGGCTCTCCAGGCTGGGTCGTCTTTTGGCTTAGAGATTATTTTACCTTCCGTACTCAATTTGTCCAATCTGGCAAGCGGAAATCTTCGACCCTTCTCAATGATGGCGGTTTTTTTCAAGGTTCCATTCTATCCCCTCTCCTTTTCTCCCTCCACACTGACGATCTAAGGTCCCCTAATGACTGTCTTCTGGTCAAGTATGCTGATGATGTGGTTGTTGGACATCCTCTCAAAAGTCAGACACACCTCCAGTCTCTAAAGAATGGCCTAAACCATGTCCTAGTATGGTCGGAGGCAAATGGTTTCCTAATCAACAACCAAAAATCCGTCCAGTGTATTGCTCGACGGCGGCCCTCTCCTAGCCCTGAATCCTGTGACATTCTTCCTAACGAAGTATCCTCTTTCAGGTACCTCGGCGTTACTTTGTCCTCAAAGCTTACATTTTCCCTCCATATTGGGTCCCTTTTTATTAAAATTCGTAAACTTTTCACTACATACGTCGTTTACATTCCTACCACACACCTCAACCCTTAGTCTGGCGATGCATTGATGCCTGCATTCTTCCTCTTATCCTATGCTGATCCCTTGTCATTTTTTCTGCTTTGTTAAAAAAGGATCTTTGAATTTTGGAAACGAGTCCTCCGCATGTTCTCTTCTGCTGCTGGTTTTTCTTAGCTTTTTAGTTGACACTATCTTACAACGACACTTCAATGCGGTCAAGCAATTTGCTGGTCGAATTCTAGATGACGTTGCCCATCCCTTACATTCTGATCTTATGTCTGCGAAATCTTCCCGCCCGATGCGCCGCAGTTTCCGACTTATATCTTGTCGCACATCGGCTTATCAAGCTGCTATATTGCCATTCCTAGCACGCTGTCTTACGTGCGACGAGGCAGAAATACAGATACTAAGACTTGAACTATCCCCATAATAATGGTTTCTTTGACTCTTGAATAATCTCTTACTTATTTACTGCCCACAGTGAATGGAGTTAATATTTTGCTGAAAATTTTGAACTTACGATTTCAAAATAAAACGAATTCCTCTCTCTCTCTGTTCCAATCGGTGAAATCAAGCAAAAACTAGCTTCTCTTGCTGAACCCCACCTCAATTAAATTTAAATCTTTAATGACATTATGAAACACTGTAAAACTGATTTTGAATTTACACCCAGAATGTAGACAGTTGACAACCGGTCATATGTGTGGTCACACTACTTATTAAACGATATTTGGATGTAAACTTAACTAAAACACTGTTATTAGACGTTATGTTATGTCTACTTTCATATTTACTACGTTAGTGGTATGCGAATACATTCTATACATCTAAAAACGGACTTTCCTTATTTAGAGCAATTTCTGATGTTTCGGGATAGTGCACTTTTCAAAATAAATCGGTATTTCTAAACAACGCAACACTAACCTTAAAATTTCTTCTATGTTTTTAATTCTTTTAAACCTGTACTTAATAAACATAGATATCGGACTCATGAAATGGTGTCGGTTTGCGAGTGAATGGCAGTCATTCGAAAATTTCGACACATTTCATGAGTTCGGTCACTAACTGTACATTGCACGCTCTAAAAAAGTCTATTAATTACAAACTTTTTAAAGTCTAATCATACTCATTCGAGTATGAAATGTGATGATGACGTGATTTTATATCAAACGACTATAAGAAAGTATGTACTAACTCGTGTTTTCTATAAAATATATTTGAATTTGTAAGACCATCAAAAATCAATGGGAAAAATGGATGTTAGGTAAGTAGTCATTTTTACTAAGTAAGGTTTCTACTGGAGATCGAAAAGCAGTGTATTCAAAAGACTACATCCTGCCAAATGAGAAATATTATAGTATTATGCCGCTAGATAATCTATATTACAATTGCGAACTAGTAATCCTTCCTAATCGAAAACGAATTTCAGAATTTCAGCCAACATTTCATGAGATCGGTCAATCAATGTAAGTCGTTATGCCACTTCATACCCAAACCAGTTAACTTTTTCTCGTTAACTGAGGATTGATGCCCGCTGATTCACTTATTGGTAACGGCCCGCATGCAAAATGCTGGTTTCTGTGCCTTCATCAGCCGAGGTAAATGCTGGCGTGATGACTGCTTGGCTATCTAGTTCACCTGGCTGCACGGTCCCTGATTGGTTAATAGATTTAGCCAGACTATGTCTCAACACTGAATATGTAGTAGGAATCTTAAAGCAAAATCTACGTATTAGATCTGCCTGTGGGCCTCAAGATAATGCAACTTTGAACCGAAGATGAAGGCCGACCTTTCAGTTCCAGGTTGGTTTATGTGAGGGCGTGAGGAAGAGTGATCGAGCGTTAGAACATGTTTATTTTACGGAAATTTTGAACTCATGAAGTCGTGCAGCGTCAGAGACTGCGGCCGAAGCAAAACAAAGTTATTGATCGATAGACGATGGGCGAGGCAGACCTAGGGATGATTGAGCTGGGCTAAGTGCATGTCGATAAATCGATCCCAGGTGGTCCCAGGCATACCGAAAACGAAACATCGTCAAAAAGGGAGTTCCTGAGTACAATTCTCTGCCTGCAAAAGAAAAAATCGAACACGATCTCAACCTCTTTCAAACATATTCAAATGCCGTCCTTCAGGACGGAGTATGTGTTACCGTGCACAAAGCCTTCCGTCTAGGAAACGCAGATGCGTCGCGTGCATTACCAAGGCCTCTCAAAATTATTCTGGCAAATGAAGCCCAGGCCTCGCATCTCTTAGAAGGGAGGATGGTCCTTCGTCATTCGCATAAGGAAGTGTTTTTTCAGCCGGATAACGAACCGACAGAAAGACACAAGATGAGGGAGCTCTGGACAGAACTGAAAAGAAGGACAGAAGAGGGGGAGAAGGGGTTGAAAAAAAAGGAAGGCAAGATAATACAGATCAAACGATCGTTCATGTGGCTAACCCCCCTTTGTAATCAGAACCAGTTCCCCTCTGAGAAGACGGACACTAAATGTGCTGTATTCGAATGTGCAGAGCCCGTTTAACAAGATGGATGAACTCAGGATTCTGATCGACGAGCACACGCCAGATATCATCGCCTTGACAGAAACATGGCTTTCTGAAGCTAGTGGAGAGCACGAGATATCCCTCAGAGGCTACCAACTGTTCAGAAGAGACAGGAGAAGCCGAGGAAGAGGGGTCGCTGTCTATGTAAGCTACAACCTAACCGCGGTCCCTGAGCGTAATCCAACAACAACAGCGGAGGTGGAATTCTTACCTTTAACTATCTCCACTAAAAACGCCAGGCCGCTGGCGTTTGCAGTTGTGTATCGTCCCCCAACCCAGATTTCTGAACACGATAGCCTTCTCCTAAGGGAACTGAACAAGACCTGCTCGAACAGAGACGTCCTTATTGTCGGGGACTTTAACGCCCCCAATATCGACTGGCAAGCTTGGACGGTTTCGGGTCCATCAAACACATTCGGACAACATTTGCTTGAATTGGCAGCAGAAATACTACTTTTCCAGAATGTAACTCTCGGAACACGTGTTAGGGAAGGGCAACGTTCAAACTGCCTCGACCTGGTGCTCAATCGAGATGAGGAGAGTTTGCTGGATATACAAGATCTCCCGCCAATTGGTGCTAGTGATCATATTGTGATGCTCTTCGAGTATTCCATGTTCTCCCAGCCTAATTCACCTGAACAATTACAAGGAAATATCTGGAAAGGGGATTTTTCTAGCATGCGAACGCAAGTCTCAGCAATACCACGGACCCCCACATTGCAGGGAACAGTTAATGACTATTGGAGCACTTCAGCTCACTGGTCAAAATAATCGTTGATCTGAACTGTCCACTCAGACGAAAGAAAACAACCAACCGTCCGCCGTGGATAAACCGGAAACTTCAAACCACATTTAAAAGGAGAAATAAAGTGTGGAGACGCTACCGACCAACAGACAGTTCTGAAGATCTCAAGGAATACAAACGACAGCGGAATGCGTGTAAACGCGAGGCTCATAGACTTCGAAGCAACTATGAGCTGCGCATATTACGAAATTCCTTGGAACATCCTAAAATCCTCTACAGTTACATACGTAATAGACAGAGCAATCGTGAACCGATTCCAGCGCTAAGATCCCAAAACGGAATAAATGAGACAGATGACCACCTGAAAGCATCAGTCTTCTCCAATTTCTTCCAGCCGGTATTCACTCATAACACAAACCCTCCTGCCATGCCTTGCGTAGACCAACGACCAAATCCTTCCTGTCCAGCATTGGAAGACAATCCATTCTTCTCACCCACGTAGATAAGGACCGAACTACGCCGGCTGAAACCTGCCAAATCGCCTGGTCCAGATGGAATTCACTCACTTGTCCTCCAAGAATTGGCCCATGTACTCTGTGAGCCGGTGTCCATGATATTTCGGAAGTCCATGGACGAGGGCAAACTGCCGGAGGAGTGGAAAGCGGTGCATATTGCTCCAATCTATAAAGGAGGATCCAGGCTGGAACCCGAAAACTACCGTCCTATTAGTTTAACCTGCATTATATGCAAGGTAATGGAACGACTTATTAAAAGGCATTTAATGTCGTATCTGGAGCAGAGGGACCTGTTATGTGCTGCTCAGCACGGATGTCGTCGTGGTCACTCCTGTCTTACAAGCAGTCTCTACTCTCAGGAAAAGTGGACAAGAGCCATACACCAGGGCCGACCAGTGGACGTAATCTTCTTTGACTTTAAGAAAGCGTTTGACAGCGTTCCTCATGGACGACTCCTAGAGAAGATTTGGGAGTCTGGAATACAGGGTAGCATTTTTAATTGGATTAAACGTTTCCTGTCATGCAGGCTCCAAAAAGTCATCGTTGGTGCCACTACATCCGAATGGGTGCCAGTAAAAAGCTGCGTTCCGCAGGGCTCAGTATTAAGTCCTCTCCTCTTACTCATCTATATTAATGACTGTCCTGCAGACCTTGAATGCGATGGCATCCTGTTTGCAGATGATATAAAGATCTGGAAAACAATCAGCTGCGTTGAAGACGCGCAGAAGCTACAGGAAGATGTTAATAAGCTGGCTACGTAGTACAGCAAGTGGCTTCTAGCGTTTAACGTATCCAAATGTGTATTCCTGCGACTAGAATCTGGACGGAGGCGCTTCCCAAAACATCAGTACACCATAAATGGGGTTCCGCTAAAAGGAGTGGACACGCACAAAGACTTAGGTGTCTGGACATGCTCAAACTTGCTACCCTCCGAGCACAGCAAAAGAGTCGTCAAAAAGGCAACCAGCATCGTGCACTGGATTAGGCGTGCTTTCAAAATCTTTCCTGCAGAACTCTTCTCACAGATATTCGGCACGTTCGTCAGACCGCACTTGAAATACGGAATGCCATGATAGATGCCCTGGATGAAGAAAGACAGTGATGCCATAGATCAGGTGCAACGACGGGCCACAAAACTGATGGACGGAAAGACTGATCCAGTTAAATTTGTTCCCCCTATCCTATAGACGAATGAGGTGTGACCTATTATGGACATTCCGCATTATCCACGGACATCAGTGTTCACTAAAAACTGACGACGTCTTTGAATTCACGACCACGAGTCACCTGCGCGGTCACCCGTACAAAGTCAAGCGGGAGCGTACACGCCTAGACAATCGAAAGTTTTCCTTCAGCCAGCGTGTTGTTCGACCATGGAACTCACTCACAAGTGAAATAGTGACATCTGATACAATCACTGTATTCAAATAGCAGCTCACAACAGGACTATCTGCGGCCAGCCATAAATTTCATTTCTTGATTTCATCCCTACCTAACACATCCCTGACTTTTAATGAAATGTCTCCTCTCCAACTATGCAAATGACAGCACTTTATGCTGATTGTACATAACTGCACTTAAAATTTCATATGTACACTGAGAGGACCGCCTGCCGTACCCTTCGCAGTCCTGCACTGTGCAAATGTTTTCCGTGAACAAATATGTTACTGACAAACTTTTAGTAAGATGTACATTAAAAATTTATATTTTATGTACCGTTTTCAATAGGGTCATCAAGGGCATTGCCTGTTATCCTAAAATACACTATTATTATAAAAGACAAAAGGACCAAAAATATGATATATTGGCTTTAGAATGCAACAGTTGACATTTTGGAATGTCGTCAATGGCGTCAACACAGAGTTTACGTCATAGTTATTTTTAAAACGCGTGATAGAGTACGGTATAATGGACCTCACGGTTACAATTCTAACATGGAAGGGGAGAACTTGAGTCAGTTGCTAAAACGTACAATGGGTCAAAGTGATGTAAAATATGGAAATTCCACGTGATGAAAAACAGAAAAGAGACAGCCGTATGGGGGAGAAGATCATTGCACTTGTTAATGGACTAGGCCCAAAAGTGTAAGTCCCTTTATTAGGATTTTAACATTTTTTGACCGTCACTTGGACGTATTCTGTGGTGAGGTCCACGTCCTTCCTTATAATATCAATGGTTGGAGAACGACATTCAATCCTCCCAAACATTTCTTTAAGAATCCATGACGATTCTCAAGGATACGGTCTACCATTTAATACTTAGAGGAATGCGGGATAATAGTAGCTATCAATCTCTGAAGCAGGTATTTTTGTAGGTAGATGAAGCGAAACGTAAATTTCGCCTCACCTTTGATTAGCGGCGTGCGCTTATTATTCGAGTGGTTTTTTAACATTAAATAATACTCAGTAACCTGAAGCAGGCAGTAGATCTCATTTAGGCATAAAAAATAAATTAGTCGAATAAAAAAGGACCAAAATAATCGGTGATAAAACTTTCGCAAAGCCGATATGTCAAGATGAGTTCAGTGGCACCAGATTAAAATCTCGGAAAATTATAAACAGATGCCGCGAAGCAAAGCAACAGGTTTGTTTACGTAAAAAATCGATATATTGCGCTAAAGGACCTTCGTGTGCGAAAATCGGAATATAAATACTTAGAATTATAGATCTGTAAAGCATGTAATCTACGGGATTGGGAGGAGATAACTGCAACCCTTGTTAAATAACCACTATAACGAATAAAAGCATGTATTTTATACATTAATTGTGATTGATAATATTACGCCTCCTCCGCATCTACAGAATAGTGAAGAGTTTTATTACTTCAAAGGCAACAAAGTGATGGAGAATTAATTAGTTTTTAAAATATTGCCTTCAGACAAAACAGCGCAGTTGTTTTCCTTATTCTGCCAAGGACAATAGTTCCATGTCGTACAAACTGTGAAGCATTTAACAAATACGTAGAGAAGAAGCTTAGAATTTTAATGTTTCTTTCTAGTTGACGAGCACGCGATTTTTGTCGACTGCCCATTGTTTTTTTCGATATATCTTAACTTTTTGGATGTAAACGTAAAAACGGTAGTACGAAAGGATAAAAAAATATGCTAAAATGACCACAGAATGCAAAATTCGACAGCTGGGAATGTCGCCAAAGACTTGATTGCAGTATTTACGTTTGATTGTTTTTTGTTCTTAAAGAAATATAATGCGGTATAGTGAGCCTCAGGGTTACAATACGAACATGAAAGGGTGGAGAAATAGACGAAGTTTTTAGAAGGTGGAACATGCAAAGTGCTGTAAAAATACAAAAATTTCCACATTAATGGAAAACAGAAAAGGTACGGCCGTATAGTCGACATCGTCTGCTTCTATGGGGAGGTTTAAATAGTCGAATGAATGGCTGCTACCTAGGCGGATACAAGAGCACTTTCAAACCTGGCTAACGTAAAACATAGAGAAGGCGATCTCCAGCGCAGTATTTGCTCACTTAATTAACAACGGCCACCGAGCAGACGTCAACGGTTTTTAGAGATAAATCTATAAAGTGCGGGGAGACACTTGAAGTTCCTCCGATAGCGGTCATTTGCGACGAAATATTCAGTTGTCCTACCTCTAGTTGACCCAGTCCTGTGCTGGAAGAAATTGTTAATTTATGCATTTAGAATACCCTGGACCGACATGAGCCCAGCACTTTCGTACTCTCATTTTGTCACGTCACACTCCTGCGACAAAGCATATACACTACTGCTTTTAATTTCCTGACATAGTTACCGCGGACTCTGAGTAGATTGGTATATTCTAGATTCTATAGGCCTAGACCAACATTTTACGATGGAATTTCTGGGTCGACGTCAATCAGCCGCAGCGGATGACCGCGTACGTTTCAATTACTGCCGACATAAAGCTTATAGTATATTGTTTGTTATGGGGATACCATCCTAGCACCATAGGTACTAACTAAAAGCCGTAATTACAAACGTGTGTGGTAGTGAAACTACAGCTACATTGCACAACTGCAAAAGGTGCTGCTCGTCAATGAGTCCTTCAGCGTTCCCCGTCTGTTTCCTGCCTGGTAGTCCAAACTTGAATTTGAGGTTTTTTAAATTTTCACGAAAATTAATTGCGAACTTGTATTATATCAGTATATTCGAGTGTGTTGCTCATGGGCTTGCGCCCAGATATTCATACATACATTTTCATTCTACGCCGTCTGATTCTAAAATAAACTGGTTTTTTTACGAGATTTCAGTTAATTTTTCAAGGCAATTAGAAAGCGGCATTTTATACTTCGTAGTATTTTTCAGAAAAGAGGCGGGGAGTGCTGAGGCACCCACTGAACCCCTCGCATTGGCAACATATTGGCAAAACACACGTGCATGCGCTTTCCGTTTTTGCCTGTGCTGCTGGTATGGTATTCTCTTGCAAAAATGGACATGCATTTCTCACAGTTGTACAGTGACTTACCTATCTCATGAAATGTTGGCGGTAATTCTGAAATGCGTTTTCGAGTAGGAAGGATTACTTGGTCGCGGTTGTGAAACTGATTATCTTAAGGCATACTCTTATAACATATTAGACTCGGCAGTATGTCGGCTTTAAAATGCACTTCTTTTTAATCTTATGTAGAAAGCGTGCTCGTTAAAAAATTACTACTTAATTAGCATGCATTTTTTCCATTGATTTTCGATGGTCTTGCAAATTCAAATATATTTTGTAGAAACCACAAACAACAATGTGCTTTCATTTATTCAATCAATAGAGAATCACGTCTTCTTTATATTTTATACCTAAGGAAGGAGTATAATTAGGTTTTAAAAAAGTGTTCTTATCGCCGAATAATTTGGAGCCTGATCATTCGCTGCATTAGGGCTTAGCGATTACACTCTACAAGGTGCATGCCTTCCGCGTAAAGAAAATCACATATTTTTCTATGCCATTAAATAGATATTGTACAGAGTCCATAACATTTTTCAATGGATGCGGACCACGTTGTTCATTTCATGAGAAGCAGTGGTAAACGTCCAGGTACGATGCTTTGTGAATTGACATTTCGCGGTCTTAAAAAGTCTCATAATTAGAAACTTTTTTAAAACATAAGTATACTCCTTCCTTAAGTATAAAATATACAGAAAACGTGATTCTCTATTGATTAACTAAAAGAAAGCATATTTTTATTTATGGGTTCTATTAAATATATTTGAATTTGCAAGACCATCGAAAATAAGTGGGAAAAATGCATGCTATTTAAGTAGTTATTTTTTACCGAGGACGGTTTCTACAGGAGATTGAAAAGCAGTACCTTTAAAAGCCAACATCCGACCGAGTCCAAAATGTTATAAAAGTATGCCGCAAGATAGTCAGTATTACAACCGCGACCAAGTAATCCTTCCTAATCGAAAACGCATTTCAGAATTTCAGCCAACATTTCATGAGATAGGTCACTCATTGTACTCCTCGTTCCTTCCTATGACCATGGCATAATTCGCATATCTGAACGCCCTTTACCGCCTGTGTGCTAGTTTCTTTTCATTGGCTATGGAATGTTTGCAACTCCATCCCACCTTCTCTTACCACGGAGGCAAAGGGATAAAATGTAAATATATCATGCTCATCGAAATGAACCTCTTAAGTACTTTAATCTGTAATTAAACCATATATCAAGAAAAATGCGTGCTATATGCTTGTCCTCTTTCCATGATGTATAATATTGCAGGATGTCCGAAGAAAGTTTAATTTAAAGTCAGCATGCTGGAATGAATGAAATATCTGGAGATTAGGTGGCGTCGTAATGTGTATTGCAACTCATCGAAGCAATTATTTTGCAATAGAATAATGTCTCAACTCACACCACAAAGTAAAAAACGTCTGTTCTCCAAAAGGCACTCAAAGCCTTTCACCGAAATTTAGTTAGTAAGTAATTAGTTTGAATACTGAATGTGTATTGACCAAATTACACAATTTGCATTCGCATTTTGTACAAAACGTACCGCATTCAAAAAATATCTACTTTTCATGATGCTGATTTGATGGGAACCTGCCGGGTCTTTAATAAAAAAGTATTTGTATTATTAATACCGCGCCTACATACTTGTCAATAAGTAAGTTTTACACTTATTGTTCTTGCCTTTGTGTACATTTTATAGGTATTTGGTATTATTCGAGCAGCCCTTTAGCAATGGTTTCACTGACAGTTCGACCGTCAATTTTGACGATGCTTTCAACATGCCCCATTGCAAGGTAGGCGGAGAGACGGCGAGTTGCATAAGCCTAAATATGTAAGGATAATAAACTTGCACTGAATTAACTGCACTATCTCCTCCTCCTCTTCCTACTTCGCCTCCTGTTCCGATACCTCGACCAGGTATTGTGACGGAATTAAAAACAACTGGGGTGGGGAGGGTGCGATGACGATTGCTGCATGAATCATTATCCAGCGGTGCCACCATACCGCTGGCCTACACAAAAACGGTCAGGCTTTTACGCAAAAACGAGGAGGTGGCCTGGAACAAACAGGACAGCGAGCAGCTCATTCCAACAGCCTATGGGAAGGGGACGCATGTTGTTGTTTTTTTGACTCTTTAAGACATGTTGATACACGTACGAGCCACCGTCTGCATTAAGGTAACATAATTCCAACCACTGTTCTATACAACTTTCCTAGTATGTTCTCCCTCGTGAGGATAAGCAGTGTTGTCCCTATGTACGCATACTGATACATCGTAGACAATTTCTGGACAAGATTACGGGTCATGATTTTGGCTTGTGCAAGAGGGTTTTGACTTGATGCAAGTTGCCTAGGAGATTGAATACTGTTCTCTCCGAAGTAATTTTAAAGTCGAAGAAAAGAAATAAGAAGGAAGCAGGGAGAGAAGGAAGAGGAAAGAAGTGATAGGAAGTGGATCAGAATTACCGTTCATTAGGGGGACACAGGACACCAGATATCTTTAACTGGTTTGGCCCGCCGGCCAAGGCGGTTATCTGCGTGTGTCTTCTAGGCCACGTCTAGTTTTGGAAAGCCACACGTGCTCGTTGGATTCCAGTTAAGAGCCGTTTGGAGCAGCCGCTATTGGCACTATATAAGTCATTACCCGCGCTTGGCTGCTGCCTAACCGGACACCCCCTGTACCAAATTGTTTTGGCTAACAATTCGCTCAAAACATTTACCTTGTTTAAGTCGCTTTTAGCATTTTGTGTTAATAAGGCCTTTAAATGGAAAGATGATATGTTGTGAGCATGTTCTTTTCAGTGGGCTTACAGTGAGTAATTTCATCGGGGAAGGAAATGTAAACATGTAAACGTATGCTCGCAAGCTAATTCACAAGTCAATACCATGATAATTTTCGCAACTCTTATCTTCAGCTGCCTTTTTGAAAATATCCTTTATACCAATATCGTCAAATATATGAGGAATAATTTAGCAGTGAGTGTTAGGACAAAGGACTACATCCGTCCTGGTATTAACGCCACATTGAGACAGTACCACATAGTTAAGGCACCGTATTGGAAGCAGCTTGCGCAAGTAGTTGAAGGAATGCCGGATGAGATATCTAGTGCCTTCATTTATAATTTGACGTTGGCGTATTTTGCGAGGTCTTGGTTTTCGACAGATGTATTTTTACGTATAATATCATTGTGGAAGCTATATGAAGTTAGCTTTTATCGTGCTTTAAGAAATTTACACCCGCCCCTATTGATATTTATCCATCTGGCTCAACTTTTGCGAGAAGCGTAGTTAATTTGATACAAAAACCTCCCGAATGGGGTATATCAGACCATTCAACTGTCGGATGTGATCAAATTCTTTCCATCTTTCTGACGAAAAGGTACATCACGAATTCTTACAAATTATTGATTTAATCAGAGCGTCTAAGTGCCAGTGTTCCCTTCTTCTAGACCCCAAAGGTTCTAAAAGTGTGCTGACTTGATCAGTTTTGAAGAATCTTTGTAAATGAGGAATTTTTTTGATACAGTCTTTCTGTACCTGCAGTAAAACGATTCCTTATTTTCTATTGACTGGCTGAGAAATGTGTTGACCAGATACATTTTTCTTAACTACAAATGGCAGTTGGTCAGACGAAACCGACGGCAAATATCTGTCGCCTTAAAGGTGAGGTACCCGATTTCAGGAACCTTCTCCAAAACCGTGTTGGAAAAAAGGCGACAGAATTGTTCTTCTCCACTTATTCACCGTGTTGTTTATTTGACATGACAGAAGCCAAAAGTTCACAAGGAGTCTGCTAGATGATACTGAGGTGAATACACTTGTCTATAACATCCTTACCAAAGACAACTACATAGGTCGTCAGGTCTAGGGACAACTTTTGTCTTCAGCCCTGTAACCAACTATTAATCTAAAATGACAAATGTTTCTAGTTTTGGGATATCTTGGTTTACCTATGTCTCTCGAATCTCCTTTGAAAACCCTTTTTGCTGCCCAAAAAACTCAATTGCGTTTGCGGTTGATTTAGCCAACCATCCTTTTCGTACGCTGAGTGGCGATGAGAATTTTCCCGTGGTCGGAGATGGATTTTTGCAAGCTGAAAATTGAGTCTAGTCGAAAACTAATCATATGCCGCATAAAAATGCATTTTTTGTTGCTCTCGTAAATCAGGTTAAAAATAACGGGAGTTATTTTGGTATTATTTGTATTTATAGATGGTTTGTTTCGGAGTTCGAAACATCCCCAAACAGCGTGAACAAATTGTACCGCCACTATTGATGTTTTTTACTGTAATTGACTGTCGTTCGTTTGACTGGAGATCCTTTAAAGTTAGTTTCCATCAAACCAGACTGACATGAAGGAATTGTTGAAAAGAATTAATGCTATTCAGTGGCATGTTAAGAAAATTGACCGAGACCCTTTAAATAAGATGAAAACCTAAGATTGTCGAGCGTGCTTGAACCAGGTAAATATACTCTGAGTTCTGCCGCATAGGTGAGAATTTTTAATTAATTTTTATTTCACATAAGTTTCCTTACGCATTTAAAAAGAAAAACGTAGTATTTCTATAAATCCTGCCGATACTTTTTGGCATCTTTCCTCTACGTGCCAGAAGAGCACGCATTTAAGTAGGATAGATCGACGGGTAAACTACAATGCAGCAATGAATCAATATCACACTTGTGAAACCACTTGCCTTCAGGCGTATTCCAAACATGAAACGTATTCATCTGCTTTAAATAACACTGCGAACCTGCTTGCCATCTGTATACGGTCAAAAGACTGTCATCTAACATCTTTTTTTTGTTATTGTGTGAAGTGATTGAGACGTGTCGATTATATAACTACAGTAATGAATGCAAATATAGTATTGGCATTCCAAAACAAATAAACCCTGAATATTAGCGGAGACTACCACTGATCAACCACATATTTGGATTACAAACATTAAGAATGTAGGCGATTAAATAAATAGCCAGAACGTGGGTGGCAAAGACAAGTTGACGGTGAGTGATTGCTAGATTTGATCTTAGTAAATAGTATGTAATTTCGGCCACTATTCATAATAACGTACACAGTGTGCCGTCTACCATTAAAGGTGCAAGAACAGTGACTTGTGTGTGAGTTAGTTTATAATGGCCCTCTCTTCTCTCATCCATCTGCGCCTTTCGTCAAAGAAGAGTCAAGCAGACCGGAGGCATGTAAGGGACGCTGGTGGCTAGCATGGCTAGACCCGCATCTAGAAGTACCAGTAAACGCCCCTTTTTACAATAAATACTTGACCAGGATCAAAAACAACAACACAAACCTAACGGGTAATTGTGCGATAAAAAACACATTTAGGCGGAGAGGATGCAGCCCGATTCATAGTTCTGAGAGGAAAACCGAGCCATCACATCAGTTCGTAGCCTTCTAACCAACTCCATATCAAGCAGAGTAAAAGAAGTTGCATTATTAATATTGCCGAATATGCACAGGCAGATTTGGTCTCGCTATCTTCTCCCCCCCTTCTTACTGCACAACGCAGTCAGTCGACTAATACGGGGATCAGGCGAACCGACTAAAGGAATTCATTACCACCATTACAACACACATGAGTTCACACAACTTCTGTTTCATGTATGTTTGGGTAGCATAAGGTTTATATGGAGACGAAGCCAAAATGTGTAATTGCACTTGCGTGCGATGTAGTAGGTGTGCTAACTCATGAAGCGTGATCTGAACTTCTTCAATGCGTTTTCGACTCAAAATATCACTTATATATGGTTGTAAAAATAATCGTCACGCATCATCATCTCATAGTTAATTACTTATCTCAGGATGTAAGTTTATGAGTGAACTTTTTTCTGGCCGCCCGCAAAATCTACACACTGTAAAAATGGCAACTAAATTAGGATGGATGTGTCAAATAGATTGTTGAAGCCTATATAAATCCAAGTATGTCTCATGGAAAAAAATGTATAAACATATTCCGTCTTTATAATATGATGAAAATAACGGTCCTCTTTAAATGTCAAACATAAAGAAAACAATAATTCATTTTTAAAAAGTTTTTAAATGCAAGATTGTTTAAGTTCGTAAAAATTGCCGTTCATGAACTATCATGTCTCTAAATTTACTAGTGTTTCTTCTAAAGCTAATCATTTTGCTGAAATCCACTGATAGTTCTGTTTATTTTTACATGATCCCCTTTTATTATCGTATAGGAATATTTGATTTTCCGCACTCGGAAAATGCACAGCCTGCAGCCTGAATAACATGAATACAAATGTCGGATTTTTGTTTACTTGTCTAGATAACAAACTTTATTCTAATGAGCTGACTGAAAATTAAATTTACCGCCTAGGTCGAAACGTAAATATCTTCTTACGTCTGTTTTGTAGGGTTCTGTTCAAATTTTATGTTCGTTATTAAAAAAAATTCCCTTTTGAAATGAGCTAAACTTAGTGCTTGATCTTTACGAATATTTTCACAAAAAATATTTTCACAAAAATATTTTTTCGCAAATGCTTTATTCCTATGCTCAGACAACCCGACAAATTTTGCATACAACTGGTGGACATGTCGGAATTCATGAATAAGCATGTGTATACAAGGCAGGTCACTAGTTTGCGTTAACTGACGATTTAACTGAGCTTTTACCTTTGGCCAACCGCCACACCGAACGGGAGTTCAGATATCATGTGTGCTCTGCTGATCGGGTAAAGATAACTGCATTGTAGATATAAAGCCATCAAAAGCCTTATTCAGAGAAGCAACTTAAGAATACGCATCATTTGCGGCACACCTGTATTTTGAATTAGGGTTTTCTCGCCAAACATATGAAATGACAAGAACCAACAACATTTTTGAAGGCCGAAAATACTTCATTTAATATGTTCAATCAATTATGCCACAGGTTATACTGCGCTTCTTGAATTTTATCTTCTCTAAAGGCAACCAACCGTGCGATTAGCATCATAATTTTATCGTTCTGACTCAAATTGATTAGTTGAGTTCATCATACTAAAGGAGTTCATAATAGGCCAGAATTCCAACTGCTACACTATTGGCTCTTTGGCAATATATGAAGTCTTTTGATCACTGTTGTTTGAAAAAATCAGCAAAGGACCGATGAAAAAGTGCAAAATGACTGCAGTACAATTGCTACTGCTTTGTTCTGTACATACAATTTTCGGTTGCGAACGGTCAGCAGGTAAGTTGTGTCCTGCAATATTACTTTATTACATTAGTTGGTTTTTTTTCTGCTACACGATGGCCGCATCTACTGTAGTCTGGTACACCGAAGGTCCCCTTACAACACACTTAAATTCTAATGAATAAAAAGCCCCTTATGAGTACCTGCCCTGCGACAAATTAGAGTACCAACCTGATGCCCAGTCAAACTGGCTTAGATTTTCAGTGTACAATGTAAGAAATGCATCCAAGGATTGGTGTATCAATGTGTCGTAGGGGTTGACGTATTTTGATAACAGGCTTTCGCCTATTAGACGCATGGGCATTGTGCATGTCTCTCATAGCGCCATGCTGGTTTTTAGAAGGTGGAGTCAACTTTCAAGACCATGCTGCAGAAAAGAGGTTTCTTGCTCAAAGTGTTGCCGCTCTGAACAATTCCCTACGTTTGATTCGACAGAAAACAGCAGGTTTATTTTTCACAATCGGTTTTGGTGATGAGGCTTCTAAATATCGTTGCCTCATTCTGCATCTCTCAAGCAAAGAAAACTACGATTGCAAGGATGTAACTTTTCCGATCTTTTCCGAGATACAACACGCAAGTTTACTTCGAAATATCTTACCTCACTTGCACTAGTTAGCAAGGCTTGTGGATCAATAACATATATTAGTGCACCCAAAAACTTATCCCCACTTGATTTTTCTTTACTAGATAAAAGACTTTGAAACATATTCTTGGCAAACAAAGACAATGCATTTTGCATACATCAAATTCAACATTCGTGGGCGAATGGAAGCAGCTGAAACAAAACCCAATTGCATAATTGATGCCCTGTCATTTACGAAGGTTGCCAACGAAAACGCTGAGGATGTGATTTTGCCCATCGGACGAATTCCTAAAGAAACATTATTAAATGGTGCCAATTTGATTCTCGCACGCTTGCAGAAAGAAATACCACTTGCCTGCTGACTTTCTTAGCCAAATGTAAAAAAATCAGCAATAAAGGATCAATCACTTTTCTTAATTCGAGTTTGGCAATCTTGCATTATTCCATAATAAGAAAATGCAAAAGCAGTCGACGGTATTTTTAAAAACGGAATTATCCAGACGGGGATTTACCTGTTACTACATACTCACTTGTCTATGGGGTTTTCTCAGATGAGTTAATTTGATGACCGTTCCTTATTTCTGGTATTGATCGTCATTCACTCCAAAAAATTCCTAACTGACTGTCAAATAATAACTACGGCTAGTT
This sequence comes from Spirometra erinaceieuropaei, assembly GCA_902702965.1. Lineage (NCBI taxonomy): Eukaryota > Metazoa > Platyhelminthes > Cestoda > Diphyllobothriidea > Diphyllobothriidae > Spirometra > Spirometra erinaceieuropaei. The sequence continues at coordinate 21,034 of CACRXP010001151.1, read as the reverse complement.
AGAAAATTGATTGTGTCGGAAAAGAGTGTTATAACACGTAGAAACCGCCTGTCTTACGGGCGGAATACTACTACAACTATTTTTACTACTACTACTACTACTAATACTTCTACTACGTATATCAGTTATGGTGTATATAACACCAATGCCAGTACTTATGTTAGTGCAATCGTGCCACCAGCAAAAAGTCACTAACAATACCGCAATTGGGAAAAATCACAATCGACATAAAGAGAAAAAAAAGAAAATTAAAAAAACATGACAACTTAATTCAGTTGCCGTTGATTCATGGGAAATCAGGTTTTCTTGATGTTGGTATCATGCTGCAGGCTGGTTTCATTGGTGATAAAATCAAGTGAAACGGCCAGTACGTACTACACTATTATGAGCCACACAGTGGGCGCATGTGGCTGGCAGGGTCGGACCCACATCTCTATCTGCCATGGCACTCACTGTTCCACAGCATACACTTCATCAGAATTTATCACTTACACCATCAACATAACCGGTGAGAAAGAGATGGATAGCTGGGCGCGACCAGCACATCCGACGGGACTGCACACGCACTAACCGGCAGGAATCCAGCTGAGGGAGAACGGCTAGCGCACACCTGGCTGCGCGAGCCACGGTCAGCCGGATCACCGCCAGTTGCTAAAGGTTTTAACATTGACATTTGGGGGGTCGAGACAAATTCAGCCACGTAGGTTTTTTATGCTGAGGAGTTCACTGAGATGGTGTGTACATTGATTCCTAAGAATCGGCCTCATCCCCTTTGCATCTTCTGTACGCCAGTCACCTGTCAGAGCTTGCTGACCGTTTGATGCTAGGATGGGTTGCATATGCCGATAGAGCCACTGTAGCCCTTTTCCATTTGTCAGACACGACATAGCGAGGCAATATATTGGGCCAAAGAACATTCGCCACTCATCGCGGTGAACAGCGACGTTTCCGTCTGAGTGTCGAGTGTTGTGAAACGGTTGCCTTAAAGTCGATGACTGACTGGTAACCGGCCTTTAAAGGGTGATGTTTCAGGCTACATGCAGGGCCGCGTCCAGCAAGTGTGTCTGCTATGCCATGTTTTAGCAATTGTGTGGTCCCCACAGCCTTAGAAGCACTGAAAGTTCTCTTAAACGTGATTTCATATCGATAGACGCGCTTGCGCTCCCACTACATTTACAATTATCCTTCTCGTTCTGACCGGTTCTTTTGTTTTGGCAGTTAAAACACCGGCCAAGTGTTTAGTGTAGACTAGGAACTGTGATGGTTCTCCTAGATGCCGCTCTGGCCGTCCCAGCCACCTGAACTATCTCCCGCTTTCGGTCACCTGTCTCAGGCTATGGAGAACAGTGTGCGATAGCTGCTACCGAAGCCTAAAATCACCATAAACTAATCCACGCACAAGTTGCCGTCCGAGGTCTGACCCGCTGTAAAGCACGTGCTGAACATCATCGGCAACGGCGATCGATCTATCACGAGGCGGTTTTATCACTGGTGTACGGATAAATGGGGGTATTTGTGGTGATCGGTTTTGAACTGTGGTGTTTTAGTTCATATTGTCATGGATGCGCATACGATTGCGTAGGTTGATCCTATACCTAAATGCTTGCGAGCTGTGAGAGTAGCTGGGGCAGATGCGACAGTTAGAGCACCTGGCAATGGTCTGTCATTCTCAGCGTTAGAGATTCGCAAGAGATCAATGTGATGTCTAGTGTTCTTACGCCGTTAAAATAAAGTCGGTATGGGCTGGCGGCTAATGTCTGTGAAATGGTGCCGAGGTTTCAGTTTTCGCGACGCTGATGGCGGGCGTTAAGTTAAAATCAACTTCCGTATCCGTCGCAAACGAGAAAACAAGCACTGCCCGCAAGAGGCAAGTTCCCAAAAAACAGGCGATCTTCCTCCCGAAAGTAAATTCCCCATAGTTATTCCATTATACATGTATGTAACAGGATGATTCAAACAAAAATAGACAAACGATTCGAGACTGCGCTCAGTTTGGAGGCAGCATCTTGTACCCTTTTAAGGCGCCAAAATCATATAATGCACCGTATGACAGGATGTTATTTGTGTGCGTATTGTTAATATATGTTTTTGGGACTCTTTTTGTATGCATTCTATTAAAAAACCATCAGATTAAACTCGGGCTTATACATTTGCGCCGTGCCATGTTACGCCTCATGTCAAAAAAATGCCATGAAAGATTAAGAGAAGCAGCTGTATGCTCACGCGCAACTTAAGTAGAATTTGAAACGCAACACGAGTGGTCTTTTAAAAGCGCATTCATCGAAATGTTCCGAGGAGAAATAGTAAAAATGTACAAATATAAACAGTCAGTTTAATTCAGTTCATCTTTTTGAGCGAAGCCCCTATTTGTTTACAAGCATCTGTTAAATCTCAAAAAAACTGGAATGTTAGTGGTATGAGCAGTAGTACAGTGGTCATTCCAAGTGCAGGGAAAAAAGTAATATCCCCAGTGACAAAAGTTGCATAAGCGCATGTCGATAAGCGTAGGAAAAAGTTGGGTGCAATAACAAAATTCAATTTAGAACGTTACTGATATATGGCAAGTAGTATTATAAAAACATGATTTGCCAAGGTTACAGAGGTCGTGTGGTAATTTAGTGGACACTACTTTACAAATCCAGCTTCCTCTAAAAGACCTCGATGGAAGTAGACATAATGACATCCGGAGGCAGGGCCTTCCAAACGCTAAGCACTGTGCTAAAGAAGAACGTTCGTTTGTCGGTATTTTGGGTTACGCTCCAAAGCTTAAAATGCTATTACATGTAGAAGACAACAATTGCATTTGCAGAATATTGTTTGGTAATGATGGTCAATAACGCAGCGTATAATAATACATACTGCATTGGAAATCAGTAGCATTTAAAGTGCCAAGCCTGCAACTGCGATGAACCGATAAGAAGGCAAAATGACTGAATATAGCTGACCGCGTCATTCTGGCAATCCTATAGAGACGAATGCAAATATTCCAGCATTCAGATCTTATAGGCATTTTAGCCTCATCCTCCAATATTCGTTAACAGCGAAGAAGCAAACTATTTTGTCACTGTCCACAGTTTATCCTAAATTACTTTTAGCTATGAGGTGCAACAACCCTTACCACTGTGCAGCCTCTTTGCGCCACTTCAGAAGTCTCTGTAATGTTGATTTTTTTCCGTTGTAAAGCTCCATCTTCGCTCATGAAAGCGGCTTTTCGCAGTTCACGACATACGACCTTCCGACGTCATTCGTTTCTGGAGGATGTTGGGCTAAGAGCAACCATTGAAATCCCGATTGGTGGTGAGTGTGACGTCGATCCATAGGTGGCTAGATAACCATTTCATTTAGTCGCGCTAAAGCTGTGATATATGGGCAACATAGATGCACCAGAAATATGAGCGCGATTGCCGCCGTAACTGCAAATCGTCCGTTGCTGATGATCCGAACAAGCACATGCGGACTCTAAATTTTTAGCGAATATCGGCGGTAAAGAAGACAACAATTCCGTTAATAAGCAGAAGCGATCGCTGGAACAATAGATTTATTCGCCTGACGCTTTGGGACCACGCCTTAACCCATCAACGGAGACAGTGCTCAACTGCAGTGATATTGACGGGATTTCAGACGAAATGATCATCCGCTCAATTTCGTCAACCAGTGCACGCTTAAACGGAACGAGCGAAAAAAGTCTCGCCGACCCTGAATGCCGGCGAGCGATTCCGTACACCAATAACATTACGGAGGACGTCAGTCGACTGCTCGTACGAAATGGGGTTGAAGTGATGAAACCAGAAGATTCACTGCAACGACAAGAAACATGTGGAGTCGATTACCGGACCTGGTGAAGTTGGAAGCGAAACAGCTATATCAGAGGATCTGGAATAGTGCTCCGGTCGCGAATCGCCAAATGTGCAACGATATCCCCACTACATATGTTGTGCTGAGGAACTGGCTGGCCAAAGCAATTGACCACTCGGGGAATCGCGCTGCCTGATGAATCAGGTGGCCGAGTCAACATCACGTCAGCATGCAACACGGGTGACGAGATTCCGGCAGTTAACAACTTGCATGACAGCCATCAAGCAATTGGTGTACCAGCGGGCAAAATTCCTCGATGAAGGGGAGAATAGTGGATTGTCAAATGTATGCAGTAGCATATATTTCGCACTTTATAAATACTGCTATTTCCTGTGCACAAATCCTCCGTGTCTGTCATCGTCACTGATGATGTGTCCGAGCGTGCATGTGAAACGCCAGGCGAATAAACATCTGTCTCTCTGATCGCATCTAATTCTTATTGAATATTTCCTCAAACTTACATGTTCCCTTCTATTGGCAGTAAGTACTGACATTGCCTGTTAGGGGACATCTATGAGACACTTTTAGACCTTCACAGCTCGCATTGTTAGACTATTGACTGGAGAGGCTCTGTACATGTTTGCGCTTGCCTATGCAGCCCAAATGCAAGCTGAAAACACGTCAAATATCTTTTGCCCAATTAAGCATTAAGACCTGATTGGTAACTGCTGGGACATGACTGAGAACCGGCTAAAACACGGTTTTGTGAGTATTTACTTAAACAAAATCAAAACCTGGTTTGACTGCACGCATAGCAGCGCCTTTAGCACCTTTTTTACGTCGCTTCTCTGTCAGCCGATGAACATAACATCCACGAAAGCCTGAAGACACACCGCTGGTGCATGGACGAACCTAAGGTCTGACCTGGGGCGCCTCTTGTTCAACCGCAATGAGTCACGGCTGCGCACAGGAATATTTGCGGTTACTCTCGTGTCGGGCGGCCTGCCTTGCTACCGTGTGCCGTTATGATAATACACCCCGGACTCCGCTCCATAAACCAACGAAACAAATCTTTAATAATCAGTAGACCTCCTCTCAGTCTAAGCCCTACGTGAGATCCGCGTTAAAAACACACTGTGACCTGCCCCCTGTACAGGATAGGTAGATTCACACAGCTCACTTACTTTTGACATTAAACGAAACAAAGTTAGTGTGTTGAGTTAAAGTTGACCTGACAATTTTGATCCTTACAGATTTGTTTGTTTGACATATTAAAAACGATCAACTGGTTGCAAAAGTATTGCGGCAAGCTGACAGCAAAGTGGGGAAAGTAATGGTCTCTGTAAGAGAAATCAATTGTTGAATTAAGCCGGTGTAGCTTAGTCAGCCATCAGTACACGAAAGTATCAGCTGCATACGCTTTACGCCTGTTTCATTGCATTTTGACTGTAGTAATACTTTTAGTTTCGTTAAAAAGAGCTACTTAGGTTGGGATATAATATCATTTATCGTGCAACGTTTTGTCCCTTACTTCAGCACTTCTGCATATTAATGGGTTTCCTTTCGGCCGCCTGCAGTAATTACCTTGTTTTTCTATCATACATGTTCAGTGTTCTCATTAATCAAAAAGAGAAACTTCGCTAAACCCATCTTCTGGTGTAGACATCCCTTTTCAACTTTTGCGATTGAAGAAATTGTACGTTTAGATTTCAGATATTGAACATGGTTTGCAGTAGCAGTTGCACTTTGCACTTTCAAACCAGAGGGTTTGCGAATGTTTGAAATGCATAAGGACTACGCCATATACTTTATGGGCAACATGTGAAGGCCTAGTTATAATGCTGTATAAATGGGTTTTTCCATTTTTAAGAAATTTTTCAAAACCGTAACCATTTAATGCGGGTAGGGGGTCTTTCATTATTTATATGATTTGTAGGTGTAGCGCACTGTTTCATGGGTGTAAAAATTGTTTTGTTAATGCTTTACGAGGTATTCTTTAATTAATAAGAATATCGAAGAGGATAACGAAAATGACTACCACTTAATTCATATTGATCCAAATGTGAAAAACTCGGCGCCTCGGTGGGATTTGAACCCACGCAGTAGTGAAAAGGCTTTAGAACAGCCAACGCTCTAACCACTTGAGCTACGAGGCCCCGCCGGACGACTCGAGTTTAATCACAGTTGTGTCTAGTTTACCTGCCCAACCTACTGCAACGTCTGGTTTCCACCAAAACGGATACAGTTACTTGACTGCCCAAGCAGGATTTCCTAAGTAATTTACCTAGAATCCACCAGATGATTACTAGGCTCACGTAATTCATAGGTATTTTGGCAGATTTAGAATAATTCATATTGACCTAAAGGTGAATTACGTGAGCCTAGTCGTCATCTGGTGGGTTCTAGGTGAATTACTTAGGAAATCCTGCTTGGGTAGTCAACTTACTGTATCAGATTTGGTGGATTCCAGACGTTGCAGTAGGTTAGGCGGGTAAACCTGACCCAAATGTGATTAAAATCGAGTCGTCCGGCGGGGCCTCGTAGCTCAAGTGGCTAGAGCGTTGGCTGTACTAAAGCATTCCCCCTACTGCGTGGGTTCGAATCCCACCGAGGCGCCGAGCTTTTCACAGTTGGGTCAATATGAATTATTCTTAATCTGCCAAAGTACCTATGCACCACTTAATTGGCAATTTTATGCCGTTTCTGGAGATGAACAAGCCCAACCTCATTCAAAAATGGACATCCTGGTACTGAAGAAATTTCTTGTCAATAGGGTTTACGTAGATTTACGTCGCAACCCCACCTACGCATCGCTTTCCACATGAAGCCCCATTGCTGTATTCTGATTATTATATTGTAAGATAGGCCGGAGAGGATGTATGCGACAGTTAAAATTTCAGTCTGAATCAATGATTATATGTATATAAACGTTTCAGTCCTTTTTATTTTTTTCGTCAGACTATTGAAAGTCCTCTTGCACTTAATATCTGCAGGAACAAATATAAAAGTGAGTAAAGTCTACATGGCGGTTTATAACTTTTAAGTCAACTATCGTTGAAACCTATGCGATATTATGTATCCCTATTTGACAGGTAGCAATTGTTTCCGACTACAGCCGCTCTCCCGCACGATTGCGCGTTCTTGAACTAAGCACAAATAAGCAAAAACAGACAACTACTAATGCTTCTCTCCTTTTGCTTAAAATGGGAATTTCTGTTGCCAGATTGGAAGGTTATATAAGATAGGAGTAGTTAAGTGTGATAATTCCTCGCTCATTGCAAGCACACACTAAAACAAGTAACGCCTCTTTTCTCGAACGGACACTTCTGTTGAAAACTAATTATAGTCCAAGTAGAGTAAAGAAAAACGAGACTGTGTATTTTCTACCTACAAGCAACAGTACCTTTTCCGTGATTTATATGTAACATTTAGTGCATTAGGGTCAAGGAGGCGAATCGCGTATTCCCATGACAGTGGCTTTGATTAGTTGAATTTGCGGTGTCCCTGTCTTTAAGGGTCGCGTTTTGTTTCATTTATTGGCAGTCACACAAACAGTGGTCCTGTCATCTTTCATTTTTTTGTGTAATATAATGCAAACGTCATAATAATATAGACAGTTGAGGAAAGGTGGACCACGAGGTTACATTGAATGCTTCATCCACGACAGTCTCCTATGCTGACAAAAAATGCTGAATACGGTGAAAACAAAGTTAACGATTCAACTCCTGTCTAATGGTAATTTTAAGAGTACACTAAAAGCTCTGTTGAAAATATCCATTTATTCACAGGTTCATAAAATGGCCTCTGCGCGACTAAAATAGGGAGAAGACAAATCTTTCAAGTTGACGCAGAATAAAATGAAGCCTTCTTCGGCCGTGCAACCAATCAAAGAGCCTATTTAAAGCATCCTTGAAGATCTGGTTAAATAATCCACGCAGGAATTCCAAGGGCTAGGCAGCGTCTTAATTAGACCATACGCTGTAAAATGCATGAAAATAGCCTGCAATGTCTTAGGTGAGCATTCCTGGGCCGCGCATTGACTACTGCTTCGTTGTCGTCTTTTTCAAACATTGTTCTGTGAAATTACATAACCTTTAAATGCAAGGCTGTCGGAAAGACATAGGTCGAAGTTTGCACGACGGGCTCTTGACTAGGAGTTCAAAAAACTCAATACACTTTTCCAATCTTTGCTAAGAATTTCACGGGTTAGTGTAAAACACGCAAGCTAATGTTTTACGACTTTCTTACATGAAACGCCCACAGTTTCATGGTTTAAATTAATCTCTTTTCATGGCAAAGCCTTATGTTTGGCACGTTTTTACTCGCAGAATACAGATTTTGAAATGAATACTTGGTTGAGGAAGGATATACATTTTGCTGATATTACAATGAACATTGCCCGGCGAATTCGCACTGGAAATACATATTACAGTTGCACTATCCACACTCTGTTCCTGACAACAGAGGCCCAACTAAATATTGGGGACACCAAGTTGACCATGGTTTGTATTCCGGCGGACTCACTAAGGGTATTAGACAATATAAACCTTAGGCATTTGGAGCAAAACATGTCAATGACCTGCTAACCATCGGCAATGCAAAATGAAAAGTCAATAAAATTACAATGAGTCATACTCCTTACAACTGTTTAGCGATTTATTGGTATCAGCATAAATCACCTGCGTGTGATAGTAGGGGAAAATTCAACTAAAAAAATATCATCTTTACTGATTGTTTTAACTGCTGCGCGAATCCGTCAAGGTTTTTGAATGTTAACTATATTGAATATGAAGTGTCTAATACTCTAAGGACTGTATGTTGTATTACTTCTAATTTTCAGGGTAAAATAGCCGTTTTGATCCTCATCTATATAAATGACTGTCCTGCAGATCTTAAATGCGATAGCATGCCGTTTGCAGATGATACAAAGATGTGGAAAACAATCAGCTGCGATGACGACGCGCAGATGCTATAGGAAGATGTTAATAAGCTGGCTGCGTGGTCCAGCAAGTGGCTTCTAGCGTTTACCGTATCCAAATGTGTAGTTTTGCGACTAGAATATGGACGGAGGCGCATTCCAAATCATCAGTACACCATAAATGGAGTTCCACTAAAAGAAGTGGACACGCACAAAGACCTAGGTCTCTGGACACGCTCAAACTTGCTGCCCTTTAGAGCACTGCAAAAGAGTCGTCCAAAAGGCAACCATCATCATGCACTGGATTAGGCGTGCGTTCAAAATCTTTCCTCCAGAGCTTTTCTCACAGATATTCGGCACGGTCGTCAGACCGCATTTGGAATTCGGAATGCCATCATGGATGCCCTAGATGAAGAAAGACAGTGATGCCATAGACCAGGTGCAACGACGTGCCACAAAACTGGCGGACGTCTCAGGACTCTGTCATACTCAGAAAGACAGTTTTAACTAAACTTGTTCCCCCTATCCTATAGACGAATGAGGTGTGACCTGCTATGGACATTGTGCATTATCCGTGGACATGAATGTTCGCTCAAAACTGAAGACTTTTTTGAATTCATGACAATGAGTCACCTGCGCGGTCATCCGTACAAAGTCAAGCGGGAGCGTACACGCCTAGATCATCGGACGTTTTCCTTCAGTCAGCGTGCTGTTCGACTGTGGAACTCACTCCCAAGTGAAATAGTGACATCTGATACAATGGTTGTATTCAAAAGGCGGAATTCTCGTAATTTCTGAGTAAAGATTGACCTTTTATGTACTTACAAATAATTTTGTCAGCTTACGAAGGTGACTCTTGGGTGGATGATGCTGCATTTAGTGTCTGCCATTGAAAACGGCCGAAGACATGTAGACCCAGGTTTACACGTTCAATGCGAATTTTGACACATAATGATGGGCTTTTTTACTATAAAACATTTAGGAAAACTTTTTAACTAATTTATGCGGGAGCCAACAATGACATCACCTATGTCAAAAACGTGTCGCGATTTGGTAGTTTGCTAATCGTTTTTCGGACATGGAAGACTAAACGCGAATCGAAAATAATGCAGGATGGGATGATTTCGACGGATCATAAATACGGTTTAGTCGAATGAACCGCAGAAACACTTAATATGAGAGCACGGTAAAAAGTGAAACAAAAATGAAAAGTTGGAAGTGGGTGAAAACCCTCAGCCACAATGAATACTCTCTGAATATTTTCACTCTAATTCCCCGCTTGGACGTCTACATATTAACCGAATTATTGTCGTGTTTGACTCAGTCCAGAATGACATTGCCTCCTACCACTAGTTACTATTAACAAGATCTGAAAACACTCAAATTAGAAGAACTTATCGGATGTTTCTGTCATTTGTTTTTAAAGGTCATATTCTCGTGCGCTCGATGGTTGATTTGGATTTATCTCGTTTAAAAATGTAGTTTGTATATTCTAAAGCGATCCTTATTGGTAAGTTAATTATGTTTTCATAATCTTTTATGCAATAGAAACCTCAATCTGCGTTATTCCATAATAATTATTAATGCATAAAAATGTTCACAGTCGTAGGTCTCAGGAGTTGTAAAATCCTGCCGAGAATCATTTAGACCGTGATCAAAACTCTTAGTCCTGGCAATGAACGATTATCATATAGGCACATTTAGAGAGTGCGACTGTAAGTGACTTTGTAAAAAATGCAGTCACATTGTATAAGCCAGGTGTGTCGAAATGGTTCTCTATTGAAATCTTTTTTTGCTTTGATCAAATACATACGTTTCATCGCAGAATTCAGAACCACATTCGACATCATCAGGATGTTTGTTTGCATCACTTTTACGAAGATTTCAGTATGATGTTACCTTGAGCACAAGTACTTACAACCGCGATAACGCTATTTTATAGGCGGTTAATTTTATAACTGTTTACATTTATCGCGCTTTGGATCGTCTATTTTGAAGCCACTTAAGCGTTACGCGAACATAGTGAAATTTGTTTTTTTATGTTAGAACTTAATGTGCTTTATTACTCTGTTAAAGCTGTTGTACATGGCGTTATGGCGCGAAGATAAAGTAACCGCATTTATATCGAAATCGAAATTTATGGGCAAAAAAGAGTGAAGGTACCTACTTGGACCTGCCGTCAATAGGGAGTAAGCGGGTGCCTATTTTTTCGTTCAAGTGTCTTTACCATTTACTTAAAAATATCCGATTGGCGTTTTTGGATTTGCAGGGGCTTGTTGCATGTACTGTTTGATATTGAAGATAGAGATTTTAACCCTTTTAAGCCTAACAGACGAACAAAAATTGTACGATACTAAATGGCTGTGAATATGACAAATAGGTCCGTAAACTGGGGACTGGATCGTAGGCAATATTGTTAAACAGGTCAACCGTTATCACCTACCTAAATCGCATTTGGTCACATGTAAGCATAAAATGCAGTGTCACTAGCACATAAAAATAGGAGTGCAAGATTCACAGTAATGTCAGTACCTTTTCTTGACAAATAGTGGTTGATTGCAGCGCGAGAAATTTTGACCGCAGTAAATGAGCGTCATACGGTCCGCTTTTTAAAAGGTTTTTTTGGGTCATGGCCAAGTCTTCTTGAGGATATATTGCTGACCCTGATGGTCACCTGGACCTCATGATAAAGTTATGTTTCACTTTTAGTTGAATTTTATGCAAACCTTTTAGTGCCAGCTGAACAGATTCTTCTGCCATAAGTTGTCTTGAACCGAATCTCATATGTGCTGGGACGTTTTACTCAAGACGCTTGCTCATATTTGTAAAGCAGTCCGTTATCTAACAAATTACATGATAGACCCCTTGACATCATAAAACTGGCTTTACTGAATGATCGTTTGTACTTACCATGACATATATACAAATAGTTTATTAAAAAGAGGCGACATTAACACTGCAATATTATCGAAGATCTAGTTTCCACAAGTTATCTGCGTGTGCTCTTCAAAATGTCTGTATAACAATGTGGGAACAATGATTATCTGTGCATCTATTTCTCTGCTAAATCGCCCTCGAAACTTAATCTAATTAAAACTGGCCTAATAGATCCAAAGGCATGCGATTAGACCATAAATTGGATGCCTGCATAAAACCTAACATTACTACTAGCGGAGGACAGAGATTACACCTGTATTTATCGGCCAAAATTGATACTTACGAGGCAAACATGAAAATGCAACCATGATGTTCAAGCTGCCAAATGTTTGTCCATGAATGGCGTTGAGTGTGAGGCCGTTTGTGCAGGCATATTTATTCACTACTACCATATGTGAACAGAGAGGATAGTCAACGTAATAAAATGCAGATTTTTTGACAGCTACATAACTTCGATATTCTAGTCGTATTTACCGAGTGGCGTCAAGACGTGCGGGGGGCTAAGCACTGGAATATTCTTTCCTGGATAGTGCTGTTCAGTTCAGTTCAGTTTATTGAGGGAAATGTAGGTCTTCACCTTTGAACTCCCTATTTGTTTACAAGCAACTGCAAAATCTCAAAAAACTCGAAAAGGTATCATAAAGTAACAAATAATCGGAAAAGCGTCAGGTCTGTACAGACAAACAAACTGTCTCGAAGTTTAGTGGTACGAGCAGTTGTAGAGCTGTCGTTTCGAGTGCAGCGAAATAAATAATATGTCGGGGGACAAAATTTGCATATGTGCATGTCAGTAAGCGTAGGCGATGGGTTGGTACAATAATAAGTTCAATTTAAAATGTTACTGAAATATAGCAAGTAGTATTATAATAACTGAATTTGTCGAGGTTACAGAGATCGGGGTGGTAATTTAGTGCACACTGCTACACAAATCCAGCTTCCTCTTAAAAACCTCGACGGAAGCAGACATAACAACATCCACAGGCAGGGCATTCCAGGCTTCTATCACTCTGTTGGAGAAGAAGAACTTTCGTGTGTCCAGCCTGGCCCCTGTCACACGTAGTTTGAATGGATGGCCTCGTAGATTTGTGGTGGTTGCTAACTCGAAGAAGTCACCCGGTACGAGGCTGCAGTCCTGACCGCGTATGATGCCGTAGGCTACTATCAGGTCACCACGTAACTGCCTGTAACTCAAGGGAAAGAGATCAAGGTTAGCTAACCGCGTTGCATATGGTAGTGAACCCTGTCCTGCCACAAGTTTAGTTGCACGCCTTTGAACCCCTTCAAGGATGATGAGGTCCTTTGCGGTCCAGGGTCTCCAAGCTTGGATAGCAAATTCTAGTTGCGGACGCACAAAAGTTCGAAAGACTTTAACGAAGCAGTCTTCTTCAAAGGCAGAGAAAGCCCGCTTGACAAGGTAGAGGACTGACATTGCAGACTTGGCTATCTTCGTGCAGTGCAGCGAGGGTTTGAGCGAGGTCGTAATCCATACTCCCAAGTCATTCTGCGAGTCCACTTTTTGCAGTGGTATACCATTTAGGCAGTAGGCCATATGGTTCGGAGAGCGAGGTCTGCCGACTCATAGAATATTACACTTTTTCTCGTTGAACGGCAGAAGCCAGGCCTTTGACCACTGTTGGAGTCGATTTAGGTTCGCCTGCAGATGCTCTTCGTCATCTGCAGTTCGAATGACGCTCCAGAGCTTAATGTCATCCGCAAACATGGAAGCACCACAATCCAGTTCACTCACGCAATCGTTGACGTAAAAGATGAACAAAGTAGGGCCAAGAACTGAGCCTTGGGGAACACCGCTTTCAACGGCAACCTCCGCTGACTTCTGGCCACCGACATGGACAGTTTGACAACGGTCTAACAGGAAGCTTTGAATCCATTTTAAGAGGTTACCCCTTACGCCTGTTCGGCTCAGTTTGTGCAGGAGTCGCTGATGTGGGACACTATCAAATGCCTTTTTAAAGTCGATATAGACGACATGCAGCGCATTGCCTTCATCAACTGACCGAGTAAAACGTTCCAAACAGTTGAGCAAGTTAATCACGCAAGACCTGCCACTACGAAACCCATGCTGAGCATCAGATAATAAATTATGCTGCTCTAGGAAGCGCATCAGCTCTCGCTTGATTATTTTCTCCAGCAGATGGAGGTGAGGCTAATTGGCCTGTAATTGTTTGCAGAGGCCTTGCTGCCTCCTTTATGCAGTGGTGTGATCCGCGCAGATTTCCAGTCGGCGGGCAAGCAGCCGGCTTCGAACGAGGCTTGGAAAAGCATGGACAATGGTTTGGCTAGTTCGGCAGCGAGCTCCTTCAGTAACTTAGGCGGTATGTCGTCTGCACCTGGTGATTTTGACTCATTTATCGTCATTAGCTCTTTGCGAACCGTCGCTTCATCAAAAGATACAGACTCAATTTTTGGACCCTCATCGAAGTCGTAGTCGGGAGGAGTTAATGGACTTTCACTAGTAAAGATGGATTTGAAAAATTGTGAAAAGTGCTCAGCTTTTTCTCCATCCTCACTAATCTCTACGTCTCCGCTTGTTTTCAGGAGGGGGATTGCATCTCTGTTTCGTGTGCTGCTTCTTATGTAGCTGTAGAATAATTTTGGATTTTCCATAGCACGATTCAATAGGTCTTTTTCAAAATTTTGCCGTGTCCTGAGGGTCAGCCGCTTGACTAAGTTCCTCTGTATTTTGTACGCGTTTATGGATACAGGAGTCCCATCAGTAAGAGATTTCTGCCACAATCTCCGTTTTTTATTTATTTCCTTTTTTAACGCCTGGGTCAGCCACTAGGGTCGATTTTTTAGCCCCTTCCGTGAAAGCGGGCAGTGGTTTGTCAGGAGAACATGCAATAATTCACTGAACCATTTCCAATCCTCCTCTATATTTCCGGAAAACGCTGATTCCCAGTCCGTATTTTTGATTTCGGTCTTCATTTGATCGATGTACCCACGCCAAATATTTCTTCTAATTTTGGTGGGCTCTTCAGGCACGGAAGAGATTGAATAGTCCCATTGAAGTACAACGTGATCGCTTCGACCTAAGGGACGCAGACATTGTACCTAATCTATGCTGTCCATCGATTTCGTGAGCACCAGGTCCAAGCAGTTTGACTGCTGCCCCTCACGGGCCCTTGTGGGAAGTAGGACGTGCTCTGTGAGAAATGACCTGAGTGCCATGTCCAAGAAGCGTCGGTCGAAAGCTAGTTCTGGGCCGCGCGCGTATAGTGAACTCCTATCAATGAGCGCTGCATTGAAGTCGCCCATGATTAGGACGTCAGGCCGGAGAACAAATCGTCCTAGCTCCTCTAACAGACGAGCGTCAGCCTCGGGGTCACTCCTCGGTTGTCGATAGACGGTCAGAACTTCAAGGCTATGTGATCCTGGTACCCTTATAGTGAGCCAGATAGTCTCGGCGCTGCATGCAAACTGTTCTGTTTTTTCTGACACAAGCAGGTCGTGTTTTACGTACGTGACAACTCCTCCTCCCTGACGCTCTCTCCTGTCTCTTCGAAACAACCGAAATCCTGGTAGCATTAATTCGCGGTCATCCACGTTTTCAGACAGCCAGGTTTCTGTCAAAGAGACAATGTCAGGGGAAAGGTCACAGATGTGGATCATCAGTTCGTCTAACTTGGGCAATATACTCTGCACGTTGGTGTAAAAAAAGGTTAGTTTCAGAGTTTTGGGGCGTTTGATTATGGTGCCGCTTGTGATCCCATTTAAGGAAGCTACTGTGCCCTCATCCGGATCGGTTCGGTCCAACGGATTAGGGGAGGACGCTGCACTATCTGGTTGTTGTAGATCACAAGATCCGTCTCGCCATTCTGCAACCTTGTTCTCAGTTCCAGAACTAATTGTCGACGTTTTATTCTCTCTGCCGGTGTGTAGTCCGGCTGAAAAAAACCCCGCGGTTGGTGTCTTTGATTTGGAATCGTCGTGAGAGAATAAGTCCTACTTGTTCTTGGTTGGCTAACACAATCTTGAGTGGTCGGGGACGTGAGTGTTCTGATATGTCGATTGAGCGCTTTCCAAGCCTAAAGGCCTTGAGAACCGAAACTTCCTCATTGGGTCGCGGAAGTTCGTTGAGTAGGCATTGGAAGAGTTGCAGGTCTGCCGAGACCCGCTCTTTGGAGGCACTAGCTGTGGATTCGGGAAGTCCCTGAATAATCAGACATTGTCCTCTGACCGGCGACACTCTCGAGAACACAGTGGTTTCGTGCTCCGACATAGGCAATATGTGGTTGTCATGATCTGACGAGGATATAAGCTGCAGTCGATTAAGATCCTCATTCGTCTCTGTGTTGTTTGCATTTTCATCAAAGTCGGAAGTTTTTTGCGATAGGTTGAGGGTTTTAGGACCCAAGTCATTTCCCGTGATGGGCGACACGGACGCCGACGTCCCTGGTTCCGGTTCTTCGGAGGCATTCCTCGGGAGCTGCTGTTCATGTTCTTCGACCTTTTTGCTGCACGATTTCTTTTTTTCCTCTGGTTTTTTATCGTTGTTTCGCTGGTTGTTGTCGTCTTGTATTTTATGTGTTTGTGCTGGGTGTGCCGTGACATCTGCAGAAGGTGTTGATGGCGTATTTTTTGTGCGACGTCCTTTGGCCCTACTTCTAGTTATTCGTCCAACAGGTACATTCGCATCGTCAAGTGTGTCTAGTTTACATTGTAGAAGAGTTTTCATCTTTTCCATCTCTTCCTCAAGGCGGTTGATTTTGCCGGCCAATATCTCGCATCCACTACAAAATCGATCGGTATGCGACACGCATTTACTATCAAGTAAACTTTGCGACATCGCTCGCCGTCGTGCCGCGGTGGCCGAAGGGTTAGCGTGCGCGACTGGAGTGTCGATGGTTGGTGGTTCGACTCCGTCATGCGGCGCACTACTTTGGGTGGCTGCGCAAATCGTCATTACGTAGTGGACTTATGAAAAACGGACAAATCTGCAGGAATAACAAGCTATTTCCTAATGCACAACTGTGGGCAGTGTCTATGCTTATGCTGGATACGCCGAAAGTTTCCAGAGAACGCTTTTTCAGGTAAATCAATGGTAAAGTGAGACAACTCGAGTTGTCCGAATTTAAGCAGCACAGCAAGCAGTGTAGAAATATCGACTCAGCCTTCTTGTAGATGTTGCTCCTAACTTTGGTGAGCAATTGGAGACGGTGTTTTGGATGGGCAGGCCCTGTAGACAAGCCGAGATTTCCGACAGAAAGACCGTTTTTGCTGAAGTTTGTTCTGATCGAACGATAGGAGTACCGATGGAGATAAGTGGAGGATCGTTGTCAGAAAGGCGTTTTATAATCCACTTTTTGGTGAAGGACAGTCGTTTTCAGTGAAGAGACCCGATTGAAAAACTTCCGTCTTGCAACTCAAAATTCAAACCGCGATTAGTTTATTTAATCGTTAGAAGATACCAAACTAGAAGCAATGGTACTTGCTAAAAGCCCATACACGCGCGTTTTGCTGTTACATAAATACAGCAGTAATTAATCAGTCTGAGCTTTGCATTGAGCTGAGGTCACATTCAAGATTATTGAAGTGCCGTCTGCTTTTTCAGTATCCTCGCTCTCGCTTTACCATCACTTTGAATAATTTGTCAATGTTTCATTTCATTCACATTTGCTCTACTGTTTATTTGAGTGAACTATACCAAGTAGGTCGCAAACTTCAACAACATTTTTCAGTCTCATTCCTTCTTGTGAGTATAATGCATTCATTTGGCCAGACCTGACGTTTTGTGCACGACTATTAAAAATCAATCAAATCAAGTATGTTGACAAAACGCCTGTGTATTTGAAATGTGCCAAGGATGATCTTGGTCAAGTTAGCATCCAAAAGGTTGGCTTCATTTCTGTGTGTCTGTGATTTTCTAAACATCCTTATTCCAATTTAAATAATCTGTCGAAGAAAATGTCAGACAACCAGGAGGGTAAACCTACATGATTGTCACTGTCATAATGCCTTCATTTGGCCACACCTGACGTCATGTGCACGACTATTAAAAAAGGGGCATAATCAACTATACCGTCCAAAAGTCCGTGTTTTTGAAATGTGTCAAGGATGATGTTGGTCAAGTCAGCAATTAAAAGGTTTGCTTTCTTCCTGTGTGCCTGTGGTTTGCTAAACATCCGAGTTCCGATTTTAATAATCTGTTTAAAAAACGTCAGATGAGCGTAATGGCAGAATTATATGCTCGCCACTGGACACAGGAAAATGAGTTCGGCGAGTGTGCGGCGGGTGCAGGTACGTCTCACATCACCATAACGCAATTCACTGCCCCAC
>CACRXP010001150.1:94287-119444 GCA_902702965.1 Spirometra erinaceieuropaei | reverse complement strand
ATCGCGCAGAGAATGGCAAACCAGTGTCTGGAGCACCAACATTCATCCACCGCATCCGTCTCAACCGCTCTCACCTTACCCGACGATTTACCCACCACATGGGCCTACTAGGCCACATGAGTATACACGAAAGTCTGTGTTAGACAACCGCCGGCTAAACCATATCATCACATCTTCCTCCACCTACATCACGCAACATTACCGTCCACCGCAAACATCCAATTTCCACCGACGGACTACGAAATCGTCACGATTTACAAGCATACGCGGCTTGTGTTGTTCTGTGCAGGAACAAATCGGTTTTACTCGGGACTGTGGGTCGTTAGTATCCTTAAATACCCGAGTTCGCTGCAAAACCAACTTCTAGTCCCGGTCGGTCATTCTAGTGCTTACCGCATGGGGAATGTCGCGAAGACGTGAACGACACCTACCACCAGTACGCGGACAAAACGTCAATCTGTCCCCATTGGGACCGCCATTCCAATCAGACATTGGCCAGGTCGGTCACATTCGAGGCCATCGCAATGCGACCGGACCAGTGCGCGTATCCCCGATAAAGCGCCTTCTGGATCTCCGACGACGCACTAACTGCCGTGGCTTGAAGGCTTGCCAACTGAGGGGGTAAATCTACTCTATTTAGAGCTGAGAGTCAAACCACAAACGTCCCTTCGTAATGTGGCCCGTTTAGGAGTTTCTTATGTCGTTGGACAGGCGCCGCTGACAGACGAAACACGCCCGTGTCCAAGCCGAATTTCTTATGCATCCAAGGCCAGAAGATGCGATCGGAGACCACCTCGTCGGTGCTTCGACCCCAGGATGATAGTTGTGCGTGGAGAATACCTTGCAGATATATGCCAACGCAAAGGAACAGCATAAGGCGTCTTAGATTCTACAGAGAATGGTGTCTTCACCATCGCGTTCACGCCAACCTTCAGTGATTATGATTCCGTATGACTATCTGGACTCAGTAGAGCTAAAAAGAGCTGGGCGACAGTCGAAAGCGATCCCGACCCGGGGCAGCGGTAATTTTCATCTCTTTCAGCGTACTACCCGCGCTGAACTCACCAGGCCTGTTCAAACCACTTGAGTGGTATTTCCTGGGCAGTTGTGGGTTGTGGATCAACTAAACTGTAGCCTATCCCATTGGCTGTATAGCCGTCGCTAGAGCAGCAGATCAGCAAGTTTGTGGAGATGTTGGGAGCACGTGCTGGTGGCGCGCAGTCGGCTCTGATCAGGAAAGTCCGGCGTTCTCCCTGCCACACCGAGTTAAGCACAAAGCTATCAGTATTGTGACTGATGAGCCACCGGGTGCATCTCGGCCATCCCAGTCTCCGATAATCAGCAGATCACGGAGTGAGAGTCCTCCGATCAATTCTTGAAGCAGCGATCAGAAAGGTTCCCCGTCGCGCTAGGTGGCAGCTAATGTCCGTGCGTATACGGAGATGGCAGGAATGTTCGTACTTACTCCTCAACCGCACCTAAGCCGCCAGATCATTGACTGGTTCCCATGCAAGTGGCGTTCAGCCAACTTAGTACGAGGGAGACCGCCAGTGACTACGGGTAGAATCATGTGTGCCGCAGTGATACGTACGTAGCAGGAGAATGCCAGGATGATTATTTTCCGAGCGAACTTAAGACGAGCAATAAACGTCCACGATGTCCCGGTAACGACTAGCCACAAGGACATGGGGACGTTCGCACACCCCACGACCAGTGTCTATTCCAAATTCAGCAACCCGGCTTGTACATCATCTGCCTGCGCCCCTCTACGAGGGTCGCGTCTGTCCCCGTGGGCATCGTAACACGACCTTGGTGATACACCGGACACTTCGTGGTTTCTTAGGGATTTTAAACGCATTTGCATCACCCGACAGCCGCCCCGACTTTTCTTTCGAGCTTGTCATCTTTAGCGCTTTAGTTTCCTAATCTGACCACGGGGCAGCGACAGTATGCATGTCTCTTTCGTGGCGGTTTACTGTCATGCCACTGTCGTCGTCCGGCTCCGATGCATTTAACAAGGAATTTGGCGTGTCAAACCCCAGTCGGTGTCCTGGTAGCACTGTTACTGAGGTCCGCGACTGCTTATTCGTCATATTCGATGGCTTGCTTACTTCGCGGTCAAAACTCCTCATCCGCCAGCTATGCACGCGCCCGTAGTCCGCATTCCCCAATAATACGCTCGTCGATAAAGGGAAACTTGATGAGGATGACACTAAGGAAAACTCCCCTACCAAGGCTGTACTAAGATTTTGTGACAAAGTGGCTGGGGGACCAATGTGACTTACAAAACCCACTACGCTAGAAATGCGAGACCTGGTAGACGGTAGGGTTGGGAAGCATGCACAGACAGGAACGATGTAGTCAAAGGCGACAACCACGCAAAACATACTACCAAGCCCGAGCTTCATGACGTACTGAGTAGCGACCTTTACTTGGTAACTTACGACTGACGGGGTCCTGAGAAGTGCGTAAAGTATACAGGAACTCGAACGCATATTTCTAGTCTTCTGTAGGATTGTCTTAAGTAACTACTATCACACGTCCGCTAAAACTGAAACGTCCGCCGACAGCTGGTTCCTCACTACCATTCAATTCATACCTCAACAAGTTGCTGGTTGAAGAAGCCCACCACATCCGCAAACCAAATGTCATACGTATGATCAGGTGGTCCTTAGGTGTCAACCGCCGCGGCTTTGCTAAATGATGCCCTGGAATATGTTCCAGTATGGAAACAAGTCGGGTTACAAGAGAAATTCAGGTCATAAGGCAGATGTGGTCAGAACCAATCTCACGACTCAGTCATGCCAAAATAAGGCATTTCATCAGGCTGCCGGTGTGACGAAAATTAAGCCCTTGCAATCTGGTAGCTACGCCGATGACCTATGACCAGTTGGCACGGGTAAAAGTGCAGATGGAAATAGCTGCCTCACCTAAAAGCTGATCGAGAGAACAGTTAACAGCTGGCATGCCTACAGGCTATCAAAGACGGCGCTCGGAGAGATGAGTGAACCTCTAGAATAATCTATGGCCGCCAGACACCTGTTCTATCGCGGGCTCTTTGGCAGTGGGTGATTAAGAAGCCGCGTGATCCCCGCGATTCGGTCCCTCTTCGACCGGATTAATGGCGTTGATGGCACAGTTATCGATCCAATCAAATTGCATGGTCCGAAATACGTCTAAGTGGCATGTACTGCCTGTTAAAAGCTCCTAATATCAATTTTCAGGAGACAACAGTTGCCAAAAACAGACCGTCCACTGCAAAAATTTGCCAGACAATATATTTTACAAATCAGTGAATGGATCCCGCGTTGGAAGCTATTCTAGGCCACATGTCAGCACATTCCTTTGCAACAGGACCCGTAATGGCGGAACCTACAAAAAAAAGTGGACTTTAATCGAATGGAACTGAAAAGCAGCCGTTGGTTGTTAAAACAAAGTAGGCAAACAATATGCCAGTTACCACGTGTCGCAAATGCAATGGTTCGACGCCCAGAAAGCTCAATTATGATGGCAATGAACCCTACAGCGCCCGACAATTGTGAGTTCGTAGAAACAAACCCTTGTGATAGAGTTGCCGTCGCAAGCGACAAGATACGGCCCAGCCCCGCAATTTGAACGCACTTGACATTAGAGCTGAATTGGCACAGAAAAGCAAACCTTCGTTGCATCTGCCTCGCTCTCACTGCGCCCAACACGTCTCGACGATTGAAGGTGGGTGTGAGCTCAATGGTTGACAAAGCTATACCCGTCTACGAGCGACACGACCCGTCCCTGATCCCATATGCAGCAAGCTCCATTTACGCGATCTTTGGTCACACGTGAGTGCCATGCCAGATGCGTTGAGAGGCCAATGAAATTTGGCCTTCAGTCCTGCGCAAGACTGAGTTAACTCGTCTGTTGGCAACGCCTGAAGCCATGATACTTGACGCGTCGTTATAAGTTCGTGTAAGTTCTATTACCATGAAGAATACACTGTTGTCGTGACGATGGATTCCAGGGTAGCGCACTTACCACTACTTCTTTCTCCCTAGAACTGATGGACTGTCCGAGGATTTCAGCGACTGGTGAGATAGGTCGGGATGACTGGAGCGAGGTCTGCCACTGTCTAGGGCTCGCCTCACAGACGCACATCAGTCATACAGACTTGGGGCGGTCTAACAACGGCGTCCCATGAGTTAATGTGGTCACCGTTTTGATCTAGTGCTTCCGTCTAGGAAGGGGCGTTCGTGGCCATCACAAGGAAAATGCAACAAAAACCCCAAACTAGGAAACTGGAACGTCAGGGATAGTGTCAGACGCTTAAGGGCCGCAAAACGACTACGGCACACTACCACATCGGCCTTCAAGTCCAGGCGTGTATCGTTGATGAACCCTTAATAGGCGTTAAAACGGGAAGGTCGGACTGTCAAGAAAAACCACATCGGCATAAACGCTTGACTGTTCATCTAGGGTGTGCATAAATAAGTGGTTGTGGCCAGTGTTCATGGTGTTAAAGGGCTGGCACATCATTGTGGCATGCTGTCTGGACGCCGTCGGGGACCGCAGCGTAATTTGGCATGCGCCTTGAGCGATATTTAAATTGCATGTGGTACTCTCGGGTCACTTACCTTTCATTTCACCATTGGGCTTCACAATAACACCCGCATTATCTTCAAAGTAGATAAAGGTCCCGTCCTTTCTCCGGTATGACTTCCGTTGTCTTATAACCACGGCCTGCCAAACCTTCTTCCGAAGCTCCGGCTTGCCCTTCTTCACAGAACAGACGACACAGTCGCCAGTTGCAGCCGACGGGAGACGGTTGAGGCGACCGCGGACGCCAAAAACAGCGATCACATAGAGATTTTTAGCGCCAGTGTTATCAGCACAATTGATCACTGCCCCAACGGGAAGACCCAGAGAGATGCGAAACTTGCCTCCCGAAGAGCCACCACGTCCTTAAAAAAAACCAAGTACTGTTGCAGCTTCCTTCTCGTGCCGGAGTGGTTAACAAAAAAACTAACCATGTACTTACCACGCTTCGACATGCCTACGGGTGGAGCCTAAAAGTGCCGGCGTATGATGAAATAGTAGTTTAAAACAAGAACCATAAGACAGTTTCTGAATAATCTGGCTTTTCAACAAATATCAAGGTTGTTTTTGGCAAAATTCGGGAATCGTATAATTTGACAGATTTGCTATCTAAAATTCTTTGTAAGTTTACCTTAGGTTGTTTATTCTAAACAAGACTTGATTCCTTCTTCTGACCATATCGTGATTTTGTGATAAGGCCCTCGAGAAATGGACCCCAACCTTCCTTTTAGTTCAACCGATATCTTGTGATGTCGTATGGTGACCAAAATGGGAACGAGGTAGATGGTTCGGACGGTAGGGCCAGTATGGCTTTCATAATGGTGGTGCACTTGCCCACAAATAATTTTTTCAAAATATTGCAGATGGGTTGTCATTTGGATGGAAAGTTTGGTTACAACCTTTGCCTGTAAACCATCTGGACAAAAAATGTATTGAAATTACCTGTAGCTGAATGGTAATCTCTGCGTCTGCCGCAGACACTACAGTGCTATTTATGTAGATATGCGTATGTATGAGTGTGTTCCCGCAGCACGGGTGTAGGGGTGTCCAGCTGTGGGTCCACGTGACGGATGTA
This sequence comes from Spirometra erinaceieuropaei, assembly GCA_902702965.1. Taxonomy (NCBI): domain Eukaryota; kingdom Metazoa; phylum Platyhelminthes; class Cestoda; order Diphyllobothriidea; family Diphyllobothriidae; genus Spirometra; species Spirometra erinaceieuropaei. The sequence continues at coordinate 113,800 of CACRXP010001150.1, read as the reverse complement.
CTAGGTCGCTCGCTCGCTTGCAGGTGCAGACTACGCCTAGCGTCCATTTGCTGGCACCAAACTCTCACATGTGGCTCCCCGAGGTTAGGCTCTGCCTAGCGGCCACACTCTGGTAACCGCCATAACCAGCGAGTTAGACCAAGTGAGAGTATCCGTTTGTGCATTTCCGCAAATGATGAGCTCGGCTCCGCTGGCCCGATGGATCACCGCTACGGCATCCCGGAGATGAGGTTCCGTCCGCCGACGACTGCGCCCTCAACACCACCTCGGAATTGGGCACGTAAATGAGCGTGGATTTCTTCGCCGCCGCCGCCGCCGCCTGCGGCAACAGGACGAATACGGTGATCACGCATCAACCGACACCCAACTCTGCCTACGTCGCACCCCATATGGATGTGAACGGCGCCTCACTGCAAGTCTTGGACAACTTCACATACCTGGGCAGCACCCTATCTCGAACCAAGTATATTTACAATGAGGTTGCCCGCCAGGCTTTTAAACCCAACCAAACTTTCGGCGGCCCGTAAAGCACAGTCTGGAACCATCACAGCCTCCATCTTGACACCAATCTGAAGATTTACAAGGTAGTCATCTCGCTGACTCTACTGTATGGAGCGGAGACCAGGACGGCGTTCGATAAGCAGGCGCGAAGTCTCAGCCACTTCTACCTCAGCTGTCATCTACGGATACTGAATTTGAAGTGGCAGAACCGGATCCCCGACTTGGATGTACCGGAGCGTACAGGAATCGTTAGCATCTACGCCACGCGGAGACGGCTGCAACTGCGTTGCAGAGGCCACCTCGTGCGGATAGACGACGAGCGGCTACCCAAAAGCATGTTCTATGGAGATAATGCAACGGGTTCCCGCCAGCAAGGAGGCCAAGTCCGTCAATACATGGAAAGTCTGAAGACTCCGCTGGAGCGTCTGTAGATCAAGCCGGCCAACCTGTAAGACCTCACCCGAGACCGACCGACCTGGAAGAGGACATCGAAGACGGGTGCAACTATCTAATAAGTCAAGCGCATCACCAAAACCAAGGCCAAACGCGACGCTCGCAAATCTCAACCGCGCCCACCTCGCAACGCCAACGCTTAACAAGCTCCAACCTACCCATGCTGCCAGCGGACGTTCCGGGCGACAATCGGTCTCGTAGGACATCTCCGTACTAACAGCAGCACCCGGACTACACCAGGTCCTCTCTCTACGCTTAACTCTTCCTCACCTCCTACGCCGACAACTAACACTGACCACAATCCCCAGCACGCATCACGATTCCCATCATCATCATCATCATCATCATCATCATCATCATCATCATCATCATCATCATCATCATCATCATCATCATCATCATCATCATCATCATCATCATCATCATCATCATCATCATCATCATCATCATCATCATCATATGCGGACGACCTTAAAATTGCATATGCATATAACGGGAATACAGTAGCCAATATTCATAGAACAATTGAAACTGATCTCAGAAAACTCAGCGAATGGAGTAGTCAGTGGCAGATGCCCTTTTCACCCGAAAAATGCCATCTCCTGATATTTGGCCCACAAAAACTTCCCCCCATAATATTCGAGGATAATGAAATAACAGAGGCCCAATCTGTAAAAGATTTAGGTCTCAGCTATACAAATACCCTTGATTTATCTCCCCACGTCCAACAAATATCACCGAAAGCCACTCGCCTGTGTGGATTCATATGTAAAAATTTCACCTTAAATGCACTAAGAATACAACTGTTCAAAATGTATCTTTTACCTCTCCTAGATTACTGTTCAATTTTCTTCGGCATAATGCCCTCAGACGGCCGAAAGAAACTAGAAGGCATTCAGAGACGGTTTACTAGATCTTTGTCTAGAAGTGATGGCATCCAGGGTTCATACTTAGAACTATATCATAAATACGGTCTTCGACCACTCTGGATCAGAAGACTTCGAAATGGTCTAAACTTCCTATTCAAGGTCACCCACGATCAAGATATTCTCAAAATGAATTTACTTACCAACCAAAACGCCCCTAGAAACACCAGAAATAGCGAGGATATTATAAAGATTCCCAAATTCACAAAGTCCCAACGATCAAATTTCTACACCATAAGATATGCGACTATCTGGAATTCTCTTCCAGGTTATATCCGGAAAAGTCGAACCCTAATCGAATTTAAAATAAAAACTAGGAAATTCCTTTCAAATAACAATACACATTTATTTTTGAATAAGATAGGACACTTTTCAAGTCAATTCTTTGATATTGAATTTGGTCCAAAAGGGCTCTGATGATGCCAGCCGATTGAAAAATACCGGAAAATAGCACTAAAAATAATCAAATTTATAAAAGATAGCATCATTGATTAACATAGAACAGATAATGATAATCCTCTATTTTCCTCCCTTTCTCGTTTTCATCAGCTATGTCACCTGACACTAAATATCCCTTATAAAGCTAATAAAAATATACCCTTCGATAAAACCCTGCATATTAGTCGTGCGTATGTCTATATTAAAGCCATATTAAACATATATAGAACTATATTAGGTCATAGTAAACAGTCGACCACTACTCCTATAATTTCACATTAACAAGAACAATATGATACATGATTCAATAGTATTTTGACAGTTTTCATTGTGACTTACCATTGAATGCTTCTTACTCCTGATATATATTCATCTTTTCCAGCTCTTAGTCCAGACAACGATGGTAAGCCTCCTGAAAAATACGTAGGAACTGCGCGACCGCCCCCTTACAGCCGGCCAGATAGACTGACTGTAATGGGCGGTCCGTCTGGCTGTCCTGTCGGGGAGACCGGCCCTGGGTTAACGTTCTTTGTCGTAATAGAATCACATAAAACGGGGTTTGGTCCGGGTTGGCTTGTCGGTTCAGTTTTGGATTTTGGCATCGTACGGCAGGCAATACTTCAGACAAACGAGTGTAACGGAGACAACTAAGATAGTTGATATATAAATGTATTGAATGAGTGGAGACGGGGAGGAAAAACGAAGAACGTCAGTGAGTGTATACGAATCGGAAAACAGGAGGGGAAGGAAAGAATATTCGCAGACTAATGCTGGTCCAAGGGAGGTTCTCTAACAATATAATCCCGGTCGCTGGCTGGTTGAAGCACGGGGAGTGTAGAGCTGGAGTCTGCTACAGGGGGTGGGGTGCGGACTCCTTCAGTAGATCCTGCAGGCACAAAAAAAAAACACACACACTACTCCCTTTCGGAAACAGGCCACTTTAATAAAACAAAAAGAAAAACGGTCAGTTCACTCCTGCCGTATCACACTTTCCCCCCCTCAGGATGGGACCCTGTCCACAGGGTCCCCAGGGGCGCGCGGTAAAGGGTCCTGTATGGTAATTTCGTTGGAAGGTTCTGGAACTAAGTGATCGGGAAGGATGGGTAGGGTGTCGTGTGATGCTAGTGGTAAGCGTCCTCTAAAGGGCTTTAATTTATCAAAATGAACAGTCATGGTGGGGCTATTGGGCATTGTGGCATCCTGTATATGGTATGTGGTAGGTAGGATGACGCGAAGAATGCGGAAAGGGCCTTCCCAAGGATGGAAGAACTTCGCTGATACGCCAACGGGTGGTATGGGTCGGTAACGCAGAACAAGATCGCCTGGTTGATAAGGAGTGCCGGAAATTTGTGTGTCGAAGTTTTCTTTCTGTCGTTGATATGCTGAGCCTAGATGTTCGCGTGCTAAATTGTGTGTGATTCGTAATAGTTCTTGAAGCTCAAGCATGTAAGAGCCGGTGGTGTAGGTCTCGGATTCCATGATGGGTAAGTTGGAGTCGATAGGTAGTCGGAAGTTCCGTCCAGTAAGCTTAAAAAAAGGCGAGTATCCTGTAGAGGAGTGAACCGTCGCGCGATAAGCCATTAGGGCATAGGGTAGCCTGGTGTCCCAGTTGAAAGGTCGATGATGTTCGGCAAACGCTTTTAGAAGGTTTATGAGAGTGCGATTGGTTCGTTCGACTTGTCCGTTGCCTTCGGGATGTGCCGGGGTTGTTCGTGTCTTATGAATGTGTAACTGATCGCATACGTCTTGTATTAACTTACTTTCAAAGTTGGCGCCACAGTCTGAGTGAAGGGAAAGAGGAGCCCCAAAACGGCAAATCCAGTCGTTAAAGAAGGCAGTTGTCACTGATAGCGCATCCTGTCTGCGGAGGGGTATGGCTTCTGCCCATTTAGTAAAATAGTCGACCATGACTAAGATATACTGATGCCCGGAAGTAGAATAGGCCAAAGGTCCAATTATGTCGACCCCAACGCGTTGGAATGGGAACCCTGTGACCATAGGCTGGAGAGGAGCGCGAAATCGTTGTTGAGGGCTTTTAAACGACGCACAAACAGGACAACTGTTACAAAATGTGGCCACCGTTTCACGTAACTGTGGCCACCAAAATCGTTGCCTGGCTGCATTTTCGGTCTTAGCCTGGCCCACGTGACCGAGTTCATGATGTAAATCAGTTAAAACGGGAATTATTAAGCTGCCAGGCACAACAACACGAGGAGTGGAATTGGCAGTTTCTCTAATGAAAAGTAAGTCGTTGTCAATGAAGAGGTTAGGCCAGTGATTGCGTAGTAGATGGGCGACTTCAGATGATCCTCTGAGATCCTCGTCTGTCGGTCGGTGCTTGCCCGCACGCTGGTGGTTATACAGGATAGCTGTGTCGGGATCAGTGCTTTGCACCACCGTCCAATGGTACCGTGTAGGTTCGCTCATGTGCACGGCATTGATGGTAACGTCTGGTGTCGCGGTCGCCTCAGAAGTCGATTCGTCATAACGGCGGGAGAGAGCATCAGCGTTGGCGTGTTTAGTCCCTGGCCGGTACTGACATGAGAAGGTAAACTGCTGAAGTGTCTCTTGCCATCTGGCTAACTGTCCTTCTGCATCCTTCGTATTCTGTAGCCACTGTAAGGCTTTGTGGTCAGTCCGCACGATAAATGGTTTGCCGATCAAAAATGCACGAAACTGTTTAGCGAACGTTATGAGGGCCAGAAGTTCGCGACGATAAGTGCAGTAATTACGTTGTGGCTTGGATAACGTCTTACTGGCAAAGCAAACAGGTCGTTCGGTTCCGTTGGCATCAGCTTGTGATAGCACTCCCCCCATGGCGAACCCACTGGCGTCTGTGTCCAGAATAAACGGTGGAGCGTCTGCTTCTGTGTTTGGTAGTGTGAGTATCGGTGCAGAGAGCAGGTGGGCTTTCAGATCGTCGAAAGCAATCTGACATTCGTCAGTCCACGTAAATTTCCGTCTTTTCTCGGTTAACCGATGTAATGGTTGAGCAATGGATGCAAAATTTAAAATAAATTTGCGATAGTAAGACGCCAATCCAAGAAAACTACGGAGTTCGGTTACTGATTTAGGAATCGGCCACAATTTAACAGCGCTGATTTTCTCCGGAGAAGCCTGGATGCCTTCTCGACTGATTTCATGTCCCAAATAGGTGACCTTGTCACGCAAAAACAAACACTTCTGTGGGTTAAGACGTAAACCTGCGTCGCCCAGTGCGGTTAAAACGGCCGCGAGGTTTTGATTATGATGTGCTATAGTGCGTCCGAAAACTATAACATCGTCTAAGTAGACCAGGCACTGATTTGGTAGCAGTTGGCCAAGGACGACTTGCATCAAGCGCTGAAATGTCGCTGGTGCATTGCATAAGCCGAATGGCATGGTCTCATATTCGAATAGTCCTTGTGGAAGTGTAACTGCTGTCTTGTGGCGGTCTGCAGGTTCTATCTCGACCTGCCAGTACCCCGATTTAAGGTCTAAAGTAGAAAACCAGCGTGCGCCAGCTAGTGCGTCGAGGGTCACATCGATACGGGGAAGTGGAAATGAGTCTCGAGTGGTCAAGGCGTTGAGTCTGCGGTAGTCGACGCAAAGGCGTAGTTTCCCGTCTTTCTTCGGTACTAGGGTAACGGGAGATGCCCATGATGAGTTTGATGGGCGTATAACGCGATTCTTAAGCATAAAATCAATCAGTTGACTGACTTCGTCCTGGAAATGGGCCGGTATTCGCCGAGGTGGCTGCCATACCGGTTTGGCATTGCCGGTGTCGATGGAGTGCCGCAGATATGCCGTTCTACCTAGAGAGTCGTCATCCCACGCAAAAACTTCTGTGAACTCTGTTAGTAGGGCTCGCAATGTCTCACGGTCGTTTTCAGTTACATTCACGGTGTCAGGTAGCATGGTGTCGATGTGAACGGTAGGTAAGGCAACTGTGGCTTGAATAGCAGCACACACTGCGTCTTCGTCAAACGTAGGTGAGACGGCCTGTGTAGTAGAGAGTGGTCTTTGGAACTCGATAGTACGCTGATTGACCTGAATGGCACAATTGTATCTACTGAGGAAATCGAGTCCTAGCAATATATCCCAGGCTAGTCCTGGCACTACCAAAAAGGTATGTTGTCTCAACCCGGACTGAAATGTCAGTTGTAACAAAATGCTGCCGATGCAGTCCAGCCGAGAGCCATCTGCTGTGGTTAAGCATGTGGACCGGGGTCTCGGGTCTATCTACACATTTTGTGCATGGGACAGTATTTGCGGGTTTACTAACGATATCGTCGCCCCCGTGTCTATTAAGGCGCGGATCGGTCGCTGATTAAGAAGCAGTTCAGTATAGAATGGTGGTACTGTGGCATGAAGCTGGGAGACAAGCGGAATGGAACACGTACCCGATCCGGTAAGTTTGTTGGGTGGGTTTGACCGGTGGTTGTGACATGCGCAGACTTGTCGGTTGCCAAAACGGTTATAGTCCCCGCGTCTGGGGTACTGGAATCGGTTAAAGGGTCCCGGCCGGTTGTGATTACCGGCATCGTCTCGTCGCCAGTTCTGGGCTTGATTGTTTCAAAGAAATGACTGGCGGGGTAAGTCAGGATGTGGCAGTGTTGAGTAATGGTTTACACGACTGATGGCGTCTTGGAGGTCGTGGGGAGGCTGTAAGAGGAGTGAACGCCGTAGTTCCGATGGTTCAATGTACTTAATGAAGTGGTAGACGACGGCGTCGTTGCAGTCGGCAGGGGATATAGACGGGAACGCCGCCTTACAAAGGCAGTATAAGTCATCTGCGAAGTCCTTGGGCGATTCACCTACCAGTCTCCGTCGCGAGTACATGCGGTCTAACGCCTCTCGCTTAGATATGGAGGGTTTCAGCAGGTTTTCCAACTCGCTGCATAGTTGGGCCAGTGGGGTTTCCTCGGATAACCCGGCGTCTAGTGCCTTATCCAGTTGGGTGGCCGTTAGACTCTGTAAGATGGCCATACTTTGGTCTTGGGGGGGAACCAATCCAACATGGAATCGAGATCGCCGGAGCCAAGCGGAAAAGTCTTCCTTCCCATCGTAAGCAGTTAGCTTCAAGGGCAGTGTGGTGTATGAGGAATTGTTGGCACGGATGTGCGGAGCGGAGCTCGAGGGCACCGCTGCCACCAATGTAATGGGCGGTCCGTCTGGCTGTCCTGTCGGGGAGACCGGCCCTGGGTTAACGTTCTTTGTCGTAATAGAATCACATAAAACGGGGTTTGGTCCGGGTTGGCTTGTCGGTTCAGTTTTGGATTTTGGCATCGTACGGCAGGCAATACTTCAGACAAACGAGTGTAACGGAGACAACTAAGATAGTTGATATATAAATGTATTGAATGAGTGGAGACGGGGAGGAAAAACGAAGAACGTCAGTGAGTGTATACGAATCGGAAAACAGGAGGGGAAGGAAAGAATATTCGCAGACTAATGCTGGTCCAAGGGAGGTTCTCTAACAATATAATCCCGGTCGCTGGCTGGTTGAAGCACGGGGAGTGTAGAGCTGGAGGCTGCTACAGGGGGTGGGGTGCGGACTCCTTCAGTAGATCCTGCAGGCACAAAAAAAAACACACACTACTCCCTTTCGGAAACAGGCCACTTTAATAAAACAAAAAGAAAAACGGTCAGTTCACTCCTGCCGTATCACATGACAACCAGCAACTAGAGCAAACCGAAATTTACCCAACAGGAAAATAATTTCAAGGTCAGGCCGATATCAAAGTTCTTCAACTGCCATGAAGGACATATTATTCATGCCCCCGAAAACTACCAAACTGCAAACTTCAATTTTTATATTGTACATATCGTTATTTTTTGAAAATTTTGTTATTATTTTCCCTTCGAACTGAGGTTTTTTTAACTTAAAACAAACTCTCAATTCGCGCTCTTTTGGCTAACCAGTCACCCGAAGCAAATGAAGTCAAAGTGCAGTTGAAATTGACGAGTTTGTTTTGGGTTTTTTTCCTGAGTTCAAAGGGGACTGACAGTGCCCAAGGGGCGCTACAATAAACCTATTCTATCATCATCATCATCATCATCATCATCATCATCATCATCATCATCATCATCATCATCATCATCATCATCATCATCATCATCATCATCATCATCATCATCATCATCATCATCATCATCATCATCGTCGTCGTCGTCGTCCTCGTCCAGCCTCAACTTCTGCCGTTGTTCCTCCTGCCACGGCCATCAACATTCCTTACACTTGGGAGGCTCCAACTAACACCAACACCTCCAGTACTTGGAGCACCGAACTTCATCCACTGCATTCGCCTCCACTGTCCACACTGCCCTCGCACGTTTATGCACCTCATGGACCTGTTCGGCCACATGCGTATACACGAGAGCGGAATTGGCCGCAGTCTCGACAGACCTAGCACATCCAACATTCCTACCATGTCTAGAACCGCCCATGCTCCTCAAATCAGCGCGGTTGCCGCCACCAGCTCCATCACACTCACTGAATCCTCCATACCCACCACGCTCAGCCCAGCTCATACACCGTCGCTTAGTGCGCCGACTTCTCATGTCCACATTGTCACCTCACACCTCGGTCTAGCCGGTCAATTGCTAATTCATCGTACAGAGACTGGCGAACCAACGCCTTGAGCACCAACCTTCACTCGTCGCATCCGCCCCCACTGCCTACATTGCACTCGCACATTTATTCACCACATGGGTCTATTAAGCCACATGCGCATCCACGAAATCCTGCGGTAGACAATCGCCGGCTGCACCGCACAATCACACCCTCCCTCACCAGCATCTCCCCGCACATCAACATCAGCCACCGCAAGCAACCAAATGCTACCTCCCACGCAAGTGCGAGGTGCGCGTCTCGGTTGTTTTCTATGCAAATCTTCTGCTACAGGTTTGTTCAGAGTCTGAGACGAAGACGGTGCGTCGTAAGCCGTGGCTCGGAAGACAGCCGACTCACGTCCCAGATCTGTCCACACAGTCTGCCCAGCTGTGTGTGTTGTGTGGAGTGACGGACCTACGGGCTGAAAGCCAGACTGCCGCGACCCCTTCTCAAGCGATCTGTGATACCTATGCATATGAGAAGGGTGTGTGTGTGTTTTATGAGTAGTGTCATTCAGTCGACGACTGTTGGGCTACCCAACCTTGAAGGGTGACGGCCCAGGCTAAATGCAAAGCTACGTGTCGTCCTTCTAGGTCAAAAGGTCTGAAAGCGTGTGCTATGCCGGTGTCAGCAAGCCGTGGCCCTCGTAGCCTGGTATGCGCTGTCAGTTCCCTGACACCTGGTTCCCTGATGGTGGATGCGCTTGCGCTCCCGCTGGGTATACAGGTGGTGGGCATGGTTGCCCAGTCCTCCTCGTCGTTCTTACTTCTGTTGGGGCGTTCTTATTGTCGGTGAAAAATCCTGGACAAATGTGTCTCGTGGACCAGGGGGTGTGGTGGCACGTCTAGGTGCGGGTCCGGCCGTGCCATCCACCTGCGTCCTCCCTGCCTCTGGTTTTCTTGCCTCTGTCCCCTCACAGGGTCCAGGTGGGAAGTGTGGAAGTGAGAGAGAAAGAGTGCGGTAGGTGCTATGCAAGTCTTCTATAACTATAAACTAATCCCGCACAAGTTACCGTCCCTGCTCTCACAATGATGTGGAGCACACGGTGGACATCGTCGGAATTGACGGTCGAGCTGTCGCAGTCCACCAAAACGGTCCGCCCGAGAGTTGCGTTGGACCAACAGGCGGCCGGGTCAGAATATGACGTGTATTATTGGGCTGTGCACTCAAAACTAATGAGATAGACAGGGGAGTGGTGATGAAATCAGACGCAGTTTCACGTCATTCCAGTCACCTCCACTCGATCCCTCCTCCGGTTTTCTGAACTCTGTTGTGGCACCGAGTCCGCGATGGTAGATAGATAGATAGATAATTTTTATTAAAGACCCGTCGGGGTCCCATCAATCAATCAAGTTAAAATAAATTTGCATGCGAGTTTTAGACGAGGTAGGCCGAATCTTTACAAAATGCGATTCCTAGTTTCTAAATTAGAAGTCCATTGAGAAACATGATGATTGAGGGGTGAAAAAAAACTCCTTAAAAAAGTTAAAAATGATTGGATTAAATTTACAGGAGAAAAAAACCCCTCTTTAAAAATAATAACAGAAAAAAGCGAACAGGACTGGCCTGTAGGTGGCGGTATATAACGGAAGGTTGTCGGCCATCGTCAGGGTAGCAATAAATGTCCGCCTTGATGGGTACGAATGTGGGTCAGACAGGACTGGCTTGCAAATGGCATTGTATACGGGATTCACAATTGAGATCGTCTGGGCCGGATTGGTACGCCGCGTCAAAGAGGCCAGACGAGAGGAACCGAGATGCGATCGGCCACAGCACGCTTCGAGCTCAGCCGAGCAGTGAGGAAGGGAGGTACGACCGAACTACTAGTAAACAGTGAAGACTGAGGGTTCCGCCGTGAGTGTCGACAGACCGCATGAGGTCGGAATGCGGGAGATGGCATCAAAAACCGCGAAAATTGTCGTTATCGGGGAAGGGGGGAAGGATAGCAAGGGATTTAGAAACCAATTTAAAACAGGGGTTTCTAATGATATAATTAAGAGTTACCACTTAATCTACCACTAAATCCCAGGAGGACCCTTCTCGAAGTCAAGAATCTGAGTGTTCGGGAATGAGACCGTTAACAGTGCCTTTATGCTTTTCGGTGTAAGATGGTTGCGTAATTTCGACTTGAATACCAGTAACTTAGGCGATAATCTAATTTCAGGCGGAAGATTATTCCAAAGGAAGGCATATTTGGAAGCAAAGAAGAGGGAGCGCTTAGATGTAGTACAAAGAGGCGGCGGAATCACCATGCAGGAGTTGCGCGTGGCATAAGACCGATCTCTCGGAGTGAGAGTGTCAATGTGCGGAAGACTGGAGCTAGAGTTGATGCGAAAAAGGAAGCAAAGGCCAGCTTCGAGTCTTCTAACCCACAAAAACTTAATGTTCGCCAGCTGACATCTCTGAGTATAAGAAATACTGGACGAAGCTTGAGAGAACAGTTTCCGGGTGAAAACCCTCTGAACATTTTCGATTTTATTACGGTCGCAGGCGTTCATTAAACCGAAGAAAGGACAGCAATATTCGAGGACTGAAAGAACAAACATTTGATAAAGTCTTAGCTTCATTTCCGGAAGGAAAAAATTATGCGATATGAATCCACATATCTGCGCGGCTTTGGCAGAGATTCTATCTGCATGAGGTGATAAAGCAAGTTTATTTGTATAACTTAGACCTAGGCCCTTTATGGTGAGGCATTTTGAGAGTGGGTTATTCTGAAAAATTATGGGACCAGGAAGTTTGGTAGGACCAAAAGACATGAAACTACACTTGGATGATGAAAACTCCATCTGCCATGTCGAACCCCATCTGCTTAAGCGTAGTAAATCGGCATTTATTTTTTCAACACAAACATTTGCGGTGTCCTTAGAGGATGAGTAAACACACTTGAGGTCATCGGCATAAGTAAAAGTTTGCGAATTTCCGAGTTCAGTCGAAATATCAATGGTGTACAGAAGGAAGAGTAGCGGACCCAGGACCGTGCCTTGAAGTACGCCACTCGTGATCAAGTGAGGTGTCGAGTAGCTATTACCGACCATGACTTTCTGATATCGGTTGGACAGATAGGACCTAATGAAGTCGAGTAGAGGCGGCCGGATGCCGAGGGCTTCCAATTTTACTAAAAGACGTCTATGGGGCACCTTGTCAAAGGCTTTGCTAAGATCAAAGTAAATAACAACCACTGACTGCCGCTCATTACGAAGAGAAGTGATTAGATTAAGAAAAGCCAAGTGACATGTTTCGCAGGATTGTTCAGGTAAAAACCCATGCTGACTAGAGCTCAGAAGTCGATTAGCTAGACAGAAGTCAAGAATTTCATTGAAAATAATCCTTTTAAGAAGTTTTGCTAGAGGCGGCGTTTTGTGCACGCCCCGATAGTTATTAACATCGGACCGAGATCCTGACTTGAAAACGGAAATGATAATTGACGTTTTCCATGTTTCAGGAAAGAATCCTTTTGAAATATAAACAGAGAATAAATGACTAAGCAATATGGGAAGGTCGGACGCTTGTTTAATAATCGAATTCGGAATCCCGTCCGTTCCTGAGCAGTATGAGTATTTCAAACGGCTTATGTGTTTCTTAATGAGATCTGAGGAGACATCAATTGTACTAAGTGTCCTATCTGAAAGTGATCGAAAGAAAGGGACCGGATCGGACTCGGTAGCAAGGTGTTTTGCAAAGAAAGCACTAAGCAACTCCGCCTTGTCAGTGTCATCGGTGAGGAAGAATTTGTTATCATTTAGCAGGGGTGGAAGTTCATGACCACGCTTAGAGGAGGACCGATGACGGAAGATGTTAGCGACGGATTTGCCAGGGTTCGAACCACTGAGAGCAATTGATTCTCTTTGCCTGTCGCGCGCTTGGCGCATCCTTGAGGCCATCTCAACAATCTCTGTGATTCTAAGATGAACTGATAAGGAACTAGTGGATAGGTCACACAGTTGATGAGGGAGGAAATGACGCAGTTCATGTAATTTGAGTCAACTATCAATATGAACTTATTCACACGCCAGTCACCGTCCTTGAGTCCACCATTGTATAGCAAACATTAGACAACCCAGATCAAAACAGTTGAAAAATTTGCCCATTTATGCTGTATTCAGTCGAGGAGTACCAAAGACGAAGACGGGATCTCGTACCGGTTCTCCAAAGCCGGCTGCAGGCCTCCGTCGGAAACTGCTACGACCTCCATCTCGACACAGAATTCAAACTTTACAAAGTCATCACATTAACAGCGCTTTTGTGCGCAGAGGAGACCTTAACAATCTACGAGAAACAGTCTAAGGAGCCCGACTACTTTCATTTCAGCTGCCTCCGGAGCATATTGGAGCCGTTGAGGGGAGGCAATGAACAGTCCAAGAAACGAAAGTCCTGGAACGAGCAAGCATCGTCAATATCCACGCCGTTCTGCAGCAACATTTGCCCCGATGTGGTGACCGCCATGCATGGATAACTGACGAGCGTCTATCCACGCAATTTGATATGGTGATGTTGCTACAGGCGCTCACCAATCAGAAGAACAAAAACGACACTACGAGGACATTCCGGAAACCACTCTCAAGCGACTGTTTAGTTTAGTGGAGTTCAGTGTGTTTGCAGGAAATGGCTCTACGCATTTGATCTGCCTTTTCGTCACATAGAAACCAAAAAAATAGTGAAAACATGAGGAAATTCCAGCAACAAGTAAATGCGGACATCGATTCACATAATGTACTGGTTTCTTTTGGCCTCAATTTCAAAGATAAGTAAAGCTTTGCATTTTTGATACTCTCAAGCAATTAACGCCTGTTTCTTTACTCGACTCGTTTTTAAAATCGCCTCTCAGTAAAAGGTATAATTTTTCCCAGTTTTGTTTGACAGTCTGGCACAATAGTCGTATTTTGTAAAAAACCTTTGTAGTGACTCCGTCCCAGACGAGCTCTATCGAATTTTCGTAGTTAAATAACAGTAGTACTTGGTATTCAGTGCGATTTTCCGTACGTTAGCAACGTTTTGACCCTTCTACTGTAACGATAAACTTTTCTTTTCTGTGATGTCCGCAGAACTCGTGCCAAAAGACGAAAGCTTGCGGCCTCCCCACCGTCTCTGGGTGCTAGAATTGTGACTGAAGGCATAGCAGGTGCCAGCATATGTTCTTCGCCTTCTGCAGACATGATTAACTCACAAATCCCTCTAGTACATGTAGAACCTCTTGACCCTTTAATCGTCCAAAAATACGCCTCTGCTAGACGTAACGGGCCATCAGTCGACGAAATACTCGATCAGTTGATATATAGCGATATAAACAGCACTTCTGAAAAAGTAATTAAACAAGCTTTTAAACTTATTCGGATAATAAGTTCGGAAGCTGAGGAAAGAATTAAACACAAACATAGTTTCGTACTGCGAAGCATTCCGAGCCACTTATCTGCTATGGAGGGAGCGCATTTGTTTCTACAAAGTTGTGGCTTGAGTTTCGGTGTCGCACAAGCTAAACGACTGCGCTCGCTTAGGCGTAATGCGCCGATGTTAGTTACCATTTTCTCCATGATAGAAGTCGATTTTATCTTGTCGAGGAGAGAGATAATTAGAGAGTTCTGTCGAAAATGTCGCTGCTCCGTTTCGCCAGACCTCCCACCACCGCAGCGAAGACTGAATAAATTAAAATCGGCAATAACCAACACCAAGATATTGACACCTACTGTCAGTCTGAATAAGTCCTCTACAATACCATCTGCGGCCTCTGCACGCCACGGCATAGTCAATACCGTAGGGAATTCGACTAATATTGATGCTGAGATCTCTAGAAGCAACAACAAGCCTGGTATAAACACGCCTCTATCGACTCCCCCCAGCAACCCCTAGTAAGCTTAAGCATGTGCCTAAGTCAAAGGCAAATCCAATTGCTGTCTCAGCCAATCGGTAACCCGAAAAATCCAGCAACATTATAAAATATTTTCCTCCAAAATCGGCTAATAGTGTCACAAGAACCCCGACTCTAAACGTAGCGGGTTCCCAACTACCCCCAGCCCTCATATCGAGGCAGTTAGGCCGAATATGCCGATTTTCCTGCCGTTTAATAGAACTCTTTCTCAAATGGGAGCAATGCGTCCCTCACTCCCTAACTTGTTTCAACGACGGCCGTTTTACCAATGAATTCCTCATGCTAGTATCCATACTGCTTCAGTTAACTCATCCGATCCTCAGGTTTGTTCCGGCTGGGATGTGTTGCAGTATCTACCCCGCGGATTTCCAGCTGAAAATAAGTTAGCTAACAATGGTTACCAGTCTACCTGCCCGTCATTTCCTCCCCCAAGTCCTACCCCTTTTTATCCACGTCGGAATCTTTTGATGCCACAACTTTTTTTGCTGAACCGGATGGGTACATCCGGATGGTTTGTTCCGCGGGCAGCCAAGCACTGGACGACGTAGCCCACCTCCCTCAGAAACAAACAGCCTTTCCCTTCAAACCTTTTGTTTTAAATGCCAGATCCTTGCTTAATAAGATGCCTTTGCCTCAGACTTTGGCGTTTGTCCCTTTTCCAGATGTGGTTTTAGTAACTGATACGTGGGCGACAGCCTCGCTATCTGACACCGAACTTTCTCTTCTAGGCTATAATTGCATTCGAAATGATCGCCAAGATAGCCGTGGTGGGGGCAGCTGCGTCTACGTTAAGCAAACACTTACATTTTTGCGCTTGACCTTCCGCATTTTTCCGCAGTAGCAGGCAGCTGCTGGCTCCAGATTGCACTAAAAATAAGTTCGCCCTGCTCGCTGGCTGCGTCTATCGCCATTCCAATGCCAAGGACGACTCTGACCGTTTACTCTCACAGGCATTTCATGTTGCGACCGACTCGAGCTCTAAGTATCAATTGGTTGCGGGTGACTTTACTCTTCCCCAAGTCCACTGGTCTCTGCCTTGAGGTCCCAGAAGGTTGGAAGACATTATTAAGCTGTGAATGTTCGGATGTGGACTCAGGTTGTCGATTTTCCCACCCGAGGCTCAAGTATACTTGACCTAATTTTCTGTAGAGGCTGCTTGCCATCGTCAGTGTCATCCCTAGGCCCACTCGGGGGCTCAGACCATGACATAGGCGTTTCAACGTTGGAATTCGAGGCTGACGAAATGTCGTCCCAAAGGTATAAATTTTTTCCGCGATTTCCGATCAACTCGCTCAACCGAATTATTAACACACCTTAATTCCCACGACTGGACTGAGTTCTTCCTTAGTTCGGATGTAAATGTTTGCACTGCAAAACTGTACGAAATTTTGAATCCGCTTATTTCTCGTTTTGTCCCCCGTAAGAAAATTATTAATGTTGGGATGATGCTTTCCTACCCTTCACCTTTTGTCGCAGATTGCGCAGACTTTATCGTCGATTCCATCTTCAGAACGACGTTTCTGCCCTGCCCTTAATTTGTGATATTTCTGAGCGAGCTAAGAGATTGTCTGAAGAAAAACAGCTAGCCGAATGGGTCCAGTTTACCGAAAACCATTCGTTAAATGTCTCGAAACTTTTCTTTAGAAAAATACGAACTCACCAATAGACGCAGCATACCATCCTTCGAGACGATCTCGGAAATCACATAGTTCATGCCCAGTTAACCGCGTATAGCCTCAATGATTTCCTGTCCAAAACGTTTATTGAAGACTCGACCACTCCGGTTCCGACCATCCAGTCATTGACCGGGGCAGTCCTAGAACTACAACCCTCACTCTGTGGAATGTGACTGTTGCGTTTCGGTGTTCTCGTCAGTCTCATAGTCCTGCACCTGACGGTGTCCCAGTCAGCATTCTAAAAGCGAATGCAAATGCAGTTTTCCCATCCATGGTAATCTGGCTCTTAAAAGTGAAACCTATCCTAACTTGTGGAATGAATCACACATTTTGCCCATTCCCAAACATGGCCATTTTACGTCGTTTGGTGACTTTCGGCAAATAAATACACTCCCCGCCATTTCGAAGAACTTAGGGACATTGATCAGGGATAAGATGATGTGTCACTTAACAGCGAATAACCTACCGAGTGCTGCTCAGCGTAGCCTCATCAAAACTCGGTCTTGTGACATCTGTCAACTCTCTTTCTTTGACTATGTTCTCCAATCTTGGAACACTGGTCTTGCACTTTACACAGTATCTTTCGATTTCACTAAGGCTTTTGAAACTGTCCCCCTACGGAATAGGTGGCAAACTTTTGAATTTTATATCCTCTTACCTGGGCACTCGTACACAACGCACTAAGATTTCCAATACCATCTCCAACCCCACACGTGTGAGGATTGGAGTCGTTCAGGGTAGTGTACTCGGCTCGCTTTTATTTTGCCTTTTCGTTAATGATGTACCGAATTTATTTCAGAATGGTAAGCCTTTCATGTATGCCGATGATCTTAAAGTTGCATATCGATATAAGCCGGCAGATCGTGACCTCGTGTTTGAGCTCCTTAAGAGCGATCTACAGGCTTTCGCCCAGTGGTGCCGCACATGGCGCCTTTCTCTTTCTTGGCATAAGTGCTCAGTCATGGTGGTTGGCGACGACCGCCAACCTAAAATAAGCATTGAAGTTCACGCCATAAATGTGCCAGGGGTTATAAAGGATTTGGGCGTATCATACTCCAAGAGTCTCAGTCACTCGGAGCACTGTGCCTTGATAGTCTCCAAAGCACGTAGAACGACCGGGTTTATCCTACGAAATTTTAAAACTAGGGACATTAGAATTCGCTTTTTCAACATGTACGTTAGACCTTGTCTGGAATACTGTTCGTTTTCATTTAGCCTCATGCGTGCTACTGAGCGGAAGAAAATAGAATCCGTTCAACACTTTTAACGAGAGAATTTTAACCCCAGAACACCGAAATTTGTCTTACCAAGAACGTTGCCGGCTTACGAGCCTTGATTCTTTATTGTTCCGTACATTACAAAAGGGACTATTTTTGCTATTTAAACTCTTATATAATCACACATTTAACCCACTCACCTCTTTAAGACATCATATCCACGCACGACGTAACAGTCACCGTGAGGTCATTTTATTTCTTCCTCTGGCACGTACAGTTAAATATTATCGGTTCTTTTCTATAAATGCAATTGCCATTTGGAATAAATTACCCAGAAATATGAAAACTCTGCAAAATTATCCTTTATGTAAGAGAACTGTTACTGGATTTTTGCATTCAGAAAAGCTCCCACTTGTTTTGGGTGCTGAGTCCACCGAACGACTGTACCTTAGCGATGACGTTTGTGGTCTCTGACCACTATGGCCGGTCTCACCAGGGACAATTTCTTTGGCCGACAATGACAGCTGTTCTTCGGAACCTCTATTTTGACTAGCCCTAACTTCATGATAGAAATTGGCGACTGAATATATCCGCCGCAGTGCAACCCCTCTCTTTCTTGAATTTCGGCATTTAGCGGGCGGCAGTTTTTTTTCTCATGAACCCTCCAAACTATAAATAAATCACCATCAACTTTATTTTTATTCCTTTTCCACAGAAGTTTTTTTATCCCTGCTGGCCGGATCTGTGTTTAACGTTCCCTGACAATGCCTGTAAAATGGCATTAAATACTACTATTATTGTTGTTTGAAAATATATTGTGTCAATCATGAATACTTGGAAAGTTGCTCACCAATTCCCTGTCACTATTAGCATAGTTAAAAAACGACGTTTTACTGTTGGCCTTGCAGAATTTGAAACTGGGAGACAACAATGAACTAATGCATGCTAACTTCTTAAAAAAGTCTTGATAGAAATCCATGGATAGAGGGAAGATGCTATTAACACTTAAATATATTGACAACTAAATCTAGTACACTATCGATCCTGATTGAAGTGTGGACTTGTTGAGACAAGTTTGAAGAGTTTGTAGCGTCTAGAAGATTCTAGAATTAAGGAGAGGAAGTATTTCTGTGCCAGTCCATTTCTGGTAAACTAAAACCGCCTACGATTATCTTGACATCGAATGAAGTCTCTGCGATTTTTTGAAAGAGTTTACGGAGCTGGCCTTCATTTCCGGAGTAACAAGGGGATTATACAGATGTCCGATCAGGGCTTTCGTATTTTGCGGAAGGATTACCGAAGCGAAACAGAAATTTCCAGAGAAGGAGGAAATATTAAGGTCATAAGGCGGCTGTGCAAGTGAGGCTCTTATGTAAAGAAGGCAACCACTGCCGCATCTTTCGCACGATCTTGGCCCTATAGACTGAGGCTATTTATATTAAGTGCTGAGTCAGAAATTAGAGAGTGAGCCCAAGATTCTGAAATACACAGAACATATGGGTCAATCTCAAACACCACACTTAGTCGTGTCATCTTTGATATGACTGATCTTGCGTGAAAGAGACTATGCTAAGTGTATTCCTAAGATAAAGGTTCCGCTCATTGCTACTTATAAAAAAAGCTGGCGGTGGAAAACTAAGCTGTACAGAAAAATTAAAAGGTGGAAAGCCAAGCTGCTTTTGCCTGAAATTTGTGGGGATATTAGATAGATAGATAGATAGATAATTTTTATTAAAGACCCGTCGGGGTCCCATCAAAGCAAGTTAAAATAAATTTGCATACGAGTTTTAGACGAGGTAGGCTGAATCTTTACAAAATGCAATTCATAGTTTCTGAATTAG
>CACRXP010001150.1:67412-77723 GCA_902702965.1 Spirometra erinaceieuropaei | reverse complement strand
TGATAAATATCGTCGACAAACATAAGGGAGATCAGAATAGTCATATCTGGCTTAAATACCGATGACGGTCAGCCACCCTCCAACTGCAGGCCGGGAGGACTCATGATCTATACTCGCATTCATATCACCATTGAGTTAGACGTTCTAGCAAGGTGGTCACTGGTTCACACTCCATCGGCTGCTAATGAGGACATTCAGCGTCACGTGGATGTGGCACTTGCCTCTACGTAGACTGTAGGGCTTTGTTGGTGTACTTCGCTTCGCATCTCGGACGGGCGTAGATCTACGCGCGCTCTGAAATCGTCCCTCAGAAACTTATAAGGTGGGTGGTTGAAGGCGGCGTTTCCGGTCACTTGGTGACGCTGACCGCTTAAACTTCCCTGGTCACTTAGGTCAAATTTATATTTAAGTAGGGGTGCACAGTTTGTGTATTATATTGAACGATAAAGGTCGCTTTCCGCGACTTAGCCGCGGACCTGGTGTCTTGTTAATTCATATATACTTTATGCTCTTTCTTGGTAATCACCTATAGTATCATGGTTTTCTTAAGATGAGCGATATCCGCGTTCATAAATGAAAGAGAATATCGGTCTCACACCACTCCCGCCCCCAGTTATGATGGCAAGCGTAATGACGATTGTAACATGAAATGGGACTGGACGATCGATTTTGGTTAGTGAGTTGTCGTCATTCAGCCCTGCCTGAATTCAGCTTTCAGCACCCGAGACTGGAGCCCACTTCCTTCTGACCTCATGCATTATTAAGTTCAAAGCTCTACCATTCGATCACAGGCCCGTTGTCCTGTAGGTTGAAATCGAATATTTTAATTATTTTGAGAGTGCAAAAGATTAAACACACCCATTTTTATATAAGAAGTGCGCTCACCGATCGGGCTGCGGGAATTTCCGTCCCGCAACCCCACTAGTGGAAGCACTTGTACCATATTTGATATTCCTGGCCTCAAACGAGAGGAAAACGGCCGCGTGGCTCATTTGGGAACGCAGTGAACTTAATAACGATTAGTCACCAAATAAATAAACAAATGAATAATTTTATTGAGTACCTGCGATGGCACTTCCATAGCAAGTAAAAATAAATTTTCCAGTAAATTCTAGAACATGTAGACAGATTCTGTACAGTATTCAGCTCACGGTTGCAGAATAAACGATCAGCGAACAGTGAAAAAAAACTCCTCATGAAAAAGACAACATGAATATGCATTGATTAGCTTTTAAGGAGGAAAAAACTATTGCTCACAAAAAGGTAAACATGCGGATCGAACAGGACTGGTCTGCGCATAGTATTAGATAAGGGGTTCAAAACGTAAATCGTCAAGGCACAATTCCTAAACTGGGTGAGCCTATTCGCCTCGACGTGGCGAGACAGAGAAACCTAGACGTGATCGGTCACAGTCCGCTTAGAGTCCAGCCGAGGGCGGTCATCAAAGCGTAGCTGGGAAAATGCGACCCTGAAACCGCTTCGCTGACCGACCAAACTACTAGCGAATGGTGAAAACAGAGGATCCCGCCATGTTCGTCAACAGATCACTTCGGTTCGAAATGAGAAGTTGACATCAAGAAGCGTGCAAATCATCGATTGGGAATGAGGGTTCGGAATCGCAGGGGCCAGAGTCGACGCCGGTTCGAGGCTCAGATGGGTCAAAACCTAGGTCTCGGTCAGGCTAGTTGACGACGGCTGTAGAGCCCCAAAACACAGCGGAATTAGTGGGTTCCGTAACTAGATCAGTAAACGTACTCCCGACTAATAAATGTAGAGTTGGTGGGCTAACTCACGAAATATGTTTATATGACAGGGGTCGCTCGCCGATTAAGTTACGGAACATGCTCTTTCTGTTGTGCCGTGGGACCAAATTATTTAAGGAGTAACAAAAGTGAAAACATAGAAGTAAAGTATGAGTCAACGACGAACGATGAAAAACAATACTTTGTTTACTGTCAGTTTGCCTTGAAAACTGTTAGTGGTCGGGAGGGCACAAACACTGCTAAGTTGTCTATGGTAGTTTGCTTTACATAATTATTAAGCATGGTTATTTAGACAACGATTTAATTGAGAACTTTCCTCATTTATTGAAATGGCACGGTTTTCTCTCAAATAATTACGCAGCAGTTTTTGGTGACTTCACGATGGTTGTTTCTAAAGGCTTCGTAGAATTTGTACCTCGTAGGTATCTCAAGTCTAACTCTTCTAAATTCACTGTTTATCAATCTCTTTTAATAGACTAAAGAGATTGCGAATGTAGCTGCATCATGTGCCCACTAGTCATTTATCCGTTCATCTAAGAATCGATGAAACTTTTTAATTGGCACCAAAGATGCTAAATGCGCGTAAAAGGAAGAGAGAACCACATGAACTCAGCGATACGAATCCAGCGAAATCCGTCGCACAAATCTTCCAATACCGGTCCCCTCTCAAGCGTGAGCTTGACATCCCTCTTTGCTAATTGACAGCAAGCATTTTGTTATCGATGACAGTGACAAGCCCAAATTGACTAGGATCTTCTTTGCAAAGGATGTAACTACCGTGTCCGAGCCACTTTCTTCGTTTCGTCAATGTTAAGGTTGCATTCTTAATAATACTGATGCCTCACCAGATCTACCTGCAAAGCAAACACGTTGTCTAAACCACTCGCACCCCGCGAGAACGGATGGCATTCCAAATTTAATTATTAAGAAGGTGTCAGAACCCCTAAGGTTGCTTAGTTACCTGTTCTCAGTTTATACTTCGAGCGGATTCATTCCAGAAACATGAAGGACCTCAATTATCCTTCCAATTTTCATGTCAGAATCTTGAACTAAAGTTAATGATTATTGGGACGTAGATAGATCCTCGTCTTTTGCCAAACTTCTTGAAAAGATAATTTTCGATGGAATTCTTAATTTCTTATTATAATAATAATAATAATTTTATCAAATGCCAGTTTTCAGGCATTGTCAGGGAAGCAGTGAAAAAACTCCTATCGAAAAGGAATAAAAATAAAGTTGGTGGTGGTTTTTATGGTTTGGAGGGTTCAGGAGAAAAAACTGCCGACCGCAAACTGTCGACCGTCAAGAAAAGAGGGGTTGCACGGTATCGGATATTATCGGTTGCCAATTTCATTCATGAAGTTGGGGCTAGTCCAAACAGAATAACCGAAGAACAGCTGTCGCTGTTGGACAAAGAAATTCTCCCTGGTGAAACTGGCCATAGTGGTCAGAGACCACAAGCGCCATCGCTACGATATAGTCGATCAGTGGATTCCGCAACCAACATTTGTGGGAGCTTTTCTGAATGCAAAAATCGAGTGATAGTTCCCTTAAACATTTTTGGGTAGTTTATTCAAAATAGCAATTGCATTCGCAGAACTGAACCGACGATATTTAACAGTACGTGCCAGAGGAAGAAATAGAAAGACCTTACGGTGACTGTTACGCCGGGAGGGGGACATGATGTTTTAAAGTACTGAGTGGGTTAAAGGTGCGATTAAATAAATGCTTAAACCGTAAAAATAGCTCATTTTTTAATCTACGAAACCATAAAGGATCAAAGCATGTAGACCGACAACGTTCTTGGTAAGACAAATTTCGGTGTTCCAGGGTTAAAACTCCCTTGGTAAAAAAGTGTTGAACGGATTCTATTTTCTTCCGCTCGGGAGCACGCATGTGGCTAAATAAAAACGAGCAGTATTCCAGGCCAGGTCGAACGTACATTTTGTAAAAGCGCATTATAATGTCCCTAGTTTTAAAGTTTCGGAGGATAAACCTGGTCGTTCAACGAGCTTTGGAGACTATCAGAGCACAGTGCTCAGAGAGATTGAGACTCCTGGAGTATGATACACCCAGATCCTTAATAACCCCAGGCACATTTATGGCGTGACCGTCAATACTTAGTCGAGGTTGGCGGTCGTCGTCAACAACCATGACTGAGCATTTACTCCAAAAAAATAAATTTGCCATGTGCAACACCACTGTGCAAAGGCCTGTAGGTCGCTCTTTAGGAGTTCAAGCAAGATGTCACGATCTGCCGGTTTATATCGATATGCAACTTTCAGGTCGTCGGCCTACGTGAAGGGCTTACTATTCTGAAATATATTGGGTACATCATTAACGAACTGGAAAAATAAAAGCAGGCCGAGTACACTACCCTGAATGACTCCACTCCTCACACATGTGGGGAAATCTTAACTCGTTGTGTACGAGCGCCCAGGTAAGTGGATATAAAATACAGAAGTTTGCCACCTATTCCGAAAGAGGACAGTCGCAAGAGAAGAAGAGCATGGTCAACACGATCAAAAGCCTTAGGGAAATCAAAATATGCTGTATAAAGTGCAAAACCATTGTCCCTAGATTGGAGAACATGGTTAAAGAAAGAGAGTTGACAGGTGTCACGAGACCGAGCTTTGAGCAATCCATGCTGAACAACAGTAAGGAAGAAATCCGTACAGTCGTAGGAATTAAGTTGTGTTAATAATTCGGTCGAGCGCGTTGATCGGAAATCGCGAAAAAAGCTATACTTTGGAGACAAATTTTTCTTAGCCTGTAGTTCCAACGTTGAAACAACTATGTCATGGTGTGAGCCCCCGAGTGGACCTAGGGATGACACTGACGAAGTCATGAAGCCTCTACAGAAAATTAGGTCAAGTATGCTTGATCCTCGGGCGGGAAAATCGACAGCCTGAGTTCACATCCCAACGTCCACAGCCTCAAGAAAGTCATCGAACCTTCTGGAGCCGTAAGCCGGAGACCAGTGTACTTCAGGGAGATTAGAGTCACCTGCAACCAATTGATATTAACGCGCGCGTTTCGAATTTGGTTTGAAATTTTCGACCTCGGGGGATTTCACTTTTATCGGGATTTCTATCTACTGGACGTCCTCAAGGCTCGTTGGTATTAAGAATCCGATTCGTCTTTGCGACCGATCTATCCCTGGAAACCTACACCAGGACTTGTGAGTGATAACCTATCTTCGTCCAGTTGCCTCTCTGCAACAGCACTGAGAAATCCCCAAAACCTACGAAAGGCTGAGTCGTTTACTTCATATCTTTGATCTATTCGAAGATTCGTCTCGGCTAGAAAACTGTCATTACCACTAAGCCACTGACTCGCGCCAGCATCCTCAAAACAAATGATACATCATGTATTACGCATGATATTAATGACTACAGTGTTGGACGTTCTGCTGTCAGACCAACGCCCGTAAAACGAGCAAAAGGTCTAGTGACGTTGGAGGATGTCACATTCGACGCTGAAATCTGCACCACATGTTTCGGACTCGTCCACAAATTTTCGAAAATGCAAGGGAGTTAAAAGGTCTAAAAATGGAGGTAGAAAAGTTAAGGAAGTTTACTCAACACTTACGTGAAGAGAAGAAGTCGACGAATTCGGCAATCCAGAATCCGAAAAAAACATATGCAACCACTGCTTCTTTGGCCATATCAAACGCTGAAACTGACGACGGTTCGTTTAGGGAACAAGACGCAGTCGAATGCCAGTTTCTTAGGCGAGAAAAAGACCAGCCACAGCGAACTCAGAGAACAAAAAACATCCCCGGAAAATAACACGCACCTCTGTACGGTCCAAATAAACGAAGGCCGCCTACGTACACGCAGACCAGCGAAGGAGAACGACCAGGAGGCCTACGAAGGACCGCCCGAGGTTCCCAAATGTATTGAACAATATAGATATCGGAACACCTTGTGGACCGAATATTCAAGAGGAGGCTTTGAAAGAAACTGAGGTAAGCTTTTTCGACGAACACGTCGGAAACACAGAAGGAAGGGTTATCAACAGGAAGATAAATGAATCGTACACGGATCTCAGTTTCGCTAGCCCAAAAGCTAGTTCATCCAAAACCAGCGAAACAAGAAACTGAAGAAGAACGCTCAGTCACTCAAAAGATGTGCGACAACACCGAACACTAGGTTCAGTCGCAAGCAAAGTGTAGTTATAAAAGGAGTACCCGAATCAAGGGCAACAATTTCAAAGGAGAGAGTTGTGCACGACTTGGACCTTCTTCAAGTGTATTCGAAAGCTTTTTTAAGAGACGGCGAGTCACTTTATGTTCTCAAAGCATTCCGAATAGGGAAGATTCAGACAGCATCCGGTTCGAATTCCCGGCCCTGACCCCTAAAAGTCATTTTAGACTGAAGCACAGGCACAGCTCCTGTTACAGAGAAAATAATCTCTGCGGGGTCAGGATCCTGAAGTATTTTTTCAGCCGGATTACGAGCCGAAAGAGATAAGGACAATGAGAAAGCTGGTGACGGAGCTGGAAAAGCGGAGAAGCAGCGGCGAAACACGCCTACAGATCAAGAACGGACAAATAATTAAGGTCAAAAGGATATTTCTCTGGCCGAAGGCCGTCATTCTAACAGCCTAACCGATGCAAAGGTACCAACTCCTGAGGCTGCTCGCACCAGTGGCCGCTGTCTAGAAATCTATTACACTAACTTTCAGAGTCCCCTCAACAAGCTAGATGAACTCAGATTACTAGTCTCTGAATTGTCCTGACAGCGACATGGTTGACTGAGGAAATAAGTAGCAGCGAAGTTAGTATTGAAGACTACCAACTGTCCCGTTGTGCCAGATTTCAACGTAGAGGAGGAGGCACAGCGATTTATGTGTCAAATTAAATTCCGTGCTGTCGGCGAGAAATATCCGATGGTGCGCCCCTAAATTTTGAAATAATTTCATGCAAGGTATGTATCAAACAATTACGGGAACTGAAGCTGTGTGTTGTCTATCGGCCTTCCAGCTCGAATGAAATCGCCGAAATGGAATTACTTAGTGCACTGGAGTTGTTATGTAAGCAGGAGAACTTACTACTTCTGGGTGACTCTAACGCTCCATGAATAGACTGGAACATTCCCCTAACAAACGCCCCGTCCACGTCATTTGACCACGAGCTACTACAACTCTCCTTGAATGAATACCTCATTCAACACATAAAATTCAGAACAAGAATGAGAGACGGACGACGATCTAACTGTTTAGATCTCGTTTTCAGTAAAGAAGAAGGAGTAATTAGGGAAGTGCATCCGCAACCTCCACTCGATTTAAGCGATCATATTGCTTTTACCTGCGTGTGCTCTCTCCTATCGAACCAACAACCAAAAATCAAGAGGTGCAGAAATATTTGGAAGGGAGATTTTAACGCAATGAGATGTACTCTTTTGGAGGAAACCTGATAAGTCAACATGGAAGATTCAGAAGAATGCTGGCAGTACGTTTGCGGAATTATAGAGCGTCTAATTGATTTCCATTGTCCAATAAAAATAACAAGACCATATGCGCGACCGCCGTGGGTCCATCCGACGACAGAAAAGTATATGC
This sequence comes from Spirometra erinaceieuropaei, assembly GCA_902702965.1. Taxonomy (NCBI): domain Eukaryota; kingdom Metazoa; phylum Platyhelminthes; class Cestoda; order Diphyllobothriidea; family Diphyllobothriidae; genus Spirometra; species Spirometra erinaceieuropaei. The sequence continues at coordinate 70,395 of CACRXP010001150.1, read as the reverse complement.
AACTTCGAGACCCAAGGCCATTCGCCGAATATAAGGATCAGCGCAATAAATGCTGCAAACAAATACGCGCAGCTAGAACTTCTTTTGAGCGCCGATTGATAGCAGAATCCATTACATGTCCCAAGAAGTTTTACGGGTACATCCGCAGTAGGAGGAAACATAGGGACGAAATTGCATGTCTAAAGGATAGCCTCGGAAACTTGTTAGTTGAAGGGCCACAGAAAGTACAATTACTGTATCCGTTTTTTTCAATCGGTTTTTACGGGGGAGTCCTCAGAAGAAAATCAGCAGTTTGAAATGAACCGAGACAGACGGAAGCTTCAACTGCGCCAAGATAGTGCCGTCATTGAGAACGTCGCCTTTTCCATCGAAGAAGTAAGACGCGTCCTTAGTAAAATAAAACCAGATAAGTCTCCCGGACCCGACGGAATTCCCGGACCAATACTTAAGGAGCTATTAACGGAGCTGTCAAAGCCTCTTTCGACTCTCTTTGAGCTGTCAATGAGAATAGGAAGGCTGCCATCACAGTGGAAGACAGTTAACCTCGTTTCCTTACATAAGGGAGGTAGCAGGATGACAGCAAGCAGCTTCAGGCCTATTAGATCAACTTGCCTCCCATGCAAAACGGCGGAAGCTCTAGTAAAGAGCGCTATGCAGCACTTTTGTGAAGAAAATAACATCTTGCAGGATTTTCAACATGGCTTTCAGAGAGGACGTTCCTGTCTCTCAAATCTGCTAGCTTGTCTGGAGATCTGCACCAGGGATCTAGAAGAAGGTTTTGAGGTCGATGTTGTGTACATCGATTTCCGCAAAGCTTTCGATACTGTTCCGCACAAACGCCTTCTTCACAAATTGAGCGTCATCGGCATCCGGGGAGATCTTCTGAACTGGATTAGGGTTTTTCTGGTTTGTCGGAGACAATGTGTCTATATTGGAGATGATATGTCAGAATAGGTGAACGTGATCAGTAGTGTGCCTCAAGGCTCAGTTCTGGGACCATTGCTCTTTATACTTTATGTTAATGACAGCCTTCAGGAGGTCGACTGCGACAAAATAATGTTAGCCGAGTTGACTTCTCAATTGTAACATGGAAATATTCGCTGAACTTAGACAATCCAAAAATAATAATTGCCGACGACGTTAAGCTCTGGCAAGTCATTAAGGGCCCGAATGATCACAGATCACTTAAAGATAATCTGCAGCGACTGCAAGCATGGTCGGAGAAATGGCTTCTAGATTTCAATGTGGAGAAGTGTGCCGTCCTTCATCTGCGTTTAACCAACTCTCATTCAAATGAGAGCCTGAGGACATATCACCTGAAAGATATAAGGCTCCCTGTAGAATATACTCAGAAGGATCTCGCGGTTTGGATACAGAACAACCTGAAACCAACACTGCAGTGCCACAAGACTGCAAAAAACGCCATGGGAGTGCCCCATGCAATCAAAAGGGCGTTCGTAACCTTTGACCAAGACCTTTATGGGAACGTTTATGGCACCTTCGTTCGGCCCCACTTAGAATATGGCCCACAAGCATGGCGGTCGTGGCTAGTAAACGACCAAGCATGCCTCGAACGAGTACAACGTCGGGCAACAAAGCCGGTAAACGGTCTAAAAAGCCAATCCTACACAGACAGACTGAATTGCCTTAATTTATTCCCTCTGTGTTACAGGCAGCAAAGAGGTGATCTTATCATCGTCTACAAGATATTACATGGTCTTTAGCATGGACTTAAATTTGAAGACATGTTTCAGTGGCACCTTTCACCCAATCTTCGTGGTTACTCGACGAAGTTACGGACAACAATATCCAGGCTGAATCTTCGTTCTGAATTTTTACGCAGAGGGTAGTGGAGAAATGGAACGATCTCCCTCAGTCAGTCGTTGAGGCTACGTCTCTGCAACTCTTCAAGAAACGGTTGGATGATTATTTGTGTCCCCTGTTTCCCCTCGACAGTCTGAATCTGAACTAATACCCCACGTCCCCGCAAATATTTACTCGGAGACAATGTTACTCAAATGAATCAAGTACCGTTTTAATAGCGAATATTTTTATTGTTCGTGTACAGTTTTTTCTAACGAGTTGACATGTAATCAATAGGGTTTCAAAGGCTTTGCCTATTATCCTTACCACATAAACTGAATAAACTGAAACTGAAAATACTTCATGCACGGTTCATACTAGTTTCCCCAAGGGACACCATGCCTGAACGCAATATTCTAAAATTGGCCAAGTAAATGTTCGAATGTTTGGGCTGAAAAGTTTTTCGTCAAAGCTGAGGAAGGATCTCCTAATCGCACCATACCCATAGCCTTCTTTGATACCTTGGCGCAGTGAGACGATGGCTTGAGAGTTGACGTCATCCACACACCGAGGTCTCTTAACTCGTTGACAGATTCCAGTTGGTGGCCTCCTATAAAGTACTGAGATTCAAGTCTCAACGACCTCCAGTTGCTCGATCGTAATCGGATAAGTTGGCATTCGTTAAGGTTGAGGCTATGACACCACTCATCACACCATGCTGTGAGCAATTCAGATTGTCTTGTAACTGTACAGAATCTTCCAGTTTCTCTACTGATTTCCACAATGCGAGATCATTGGCAAACTTTACGCGCTCGCAGTTCAGACAGTCCAGGCAGTCGTTCACATATATTAAGAACAGAATTGGACCGAGAACGCTTCCCTGCGGAACGCCGCTGTGTACGGATGCCCATTCCGATTTAGCGTTTCCGATACACACACGCTGAGATCTGCCCGTAAGAAAATCGGCTAGCCATTTCAAAAGATTTCCATTCACACCCACTCGACGTAGTTTACATATAAGTCGTCTGTGTGGAACACTGTCAAAAGCTTTTTGAAGCCGATGCATACGGCGTCGGCTGATAAGCCCATGTCAATTGATTTTGTCCAGCTCTCCATGGATACTAGGAGGTTGGTGAGACAAGATCGACCCCTTCGAAATCCATGCTGATGTATACTGAGC
>CACRXP010001150.1:48755-63589 GCA_902702965.1 Spirometra erinaceieuropaei | reverse complement strand
CTTTTCCATCAACTTGCAACAGATGCTAGTGAGACTCACTGGTTTGAAACTATTTGGGGCTGTTCTCTCGCCACCTTTATATATAGGGCTTATATTTGCTTTCTTCCAGTCGGTCGGCAAAGCCCCGGTCTCCATCTAAGTTCTGAAGATTCTGGATAACGGAGAGGCCAGTTGGTCTTAGTGCTCATTCAGAACTTTCGCGAACACGCCGTCCGGACCAAGGGAATTAGTGGGCTGTATTTGCCTCAAAGTTTTCCTTACCATGTCTGTTGTGAAGTCCACCGTGCTAATTGTACTGTTGGATTTGACATTTGGGGGGTTAACTCTTTCATCAAAAGCCGGCTCCTCAGTATACACAGACGTGAAGAAGTCGGATAACAGATTCGCCTTATCTGAGTTGTCAGACAACGTATTTCCCTGGCGATCTTTTAGGCAGGGAATGCAGTCCCGGTTGCGTTTTGCTTTATTCACGTATCCAAAGAATTTTTTTGAATTTTGCGGGATATTTTTTAATAGTGTTGACACAAATTGTGCCCGTTCCCTCCTCAACAAATTCCGACATACATTCCTCCGTTTTTTGAAGTCAGCCAAATACTGTGGTTGCTGAAAACTGGCGTACTTTTTCCAAAGTCTCCTTTTCAATTTAAGATTCTTCTTTATTTCTGACGTCACCCACTCTGGTCGGGTTGTGCGCAGCTTCCTCTTCAGTGGGCAACAGCTCTCTACCAAGTTTTGCATTAACAGTCAGTCAGTCACTGTATTTGAGGGGAATAGGCTTACGCCTTTGGACTCCCTATTTGTACATAAAAAATCGATAAACAAGCAAAAATGTGAAGAAATTACAGCACTAAAAGAATGCGTACATTGATTCACTTATGTCACTAGTCACATGGCTCAAAAGTCACATAGTCCGCTTGTTGCTGCAACATATATCTGTCAAGGCGACATTTAAATGCCTCCACAGATTGAGACATAACAACCATCTCGGGCAGGTTATTCCACGGTTCCACGACACGGTTGGAGAAGAAATATTTTCTCACATTCAGTCTACCCTGTGGCACACGTAGCTTGAAGGGATGTCCTCGGAGGTGAGTTGTAGTGGCGAGTTGGAAAAAGTCATCGCGCTGAAGGGCACAATCCAAGCCGCGCACGATACGGAAAGTTTGTATCATGTCTCAGCGCAACTGCCTATAACTCAGAGGATAGAGATTAAGGTTAGTTAAGCGGATCTCGTATGGCAGTGCACTTTGACCTCTTATTAATTTTGTTGCTCGTCTCTGCACCCTTTCGAGCAGATCGTAATCCTGATGCGTCCACGGTCTCCAGGCCTGAATTGCCGAAGACTTTGGTGAAGCAGTCTTCATCGAAAACTACGAATGCCCGCTTGATGGCATATAGCATTGACGTTGCGGCCTTGGCCGCCTTACAGCATTGTGTAGAAGGCTTTAGGCTGTCTGCAACCCAAACTCCGAGATCTTTATGAGTTTCTGCTTCTCGGAGGGGCATTCCGTTCAGCTGGTATTGCCGCGTACTAGGGGTCTGATTTCCGAAGCGGAGAATGGTGTATTTGTTCAAATTGAAGGAAAAGAGCCATCTGCGGGACCACTCGTCCAATCGACAAAGATTTTCTTGGAAGTTGGTCTCATCGGCGGCATTCTGGATGACTTTCCAGATTTTTATGTCGTCCGCAAACATGGCACAATCACAGTCCAACCCATCTACACAATCATTGATGAACAAGAGAAAGAGGGTTGGTCCGAGCACCGAGCCTTGCGGGACCCCACTCTCTATGAATGTGCACCTTGATTGCTGTTGTTCTACGCAGACAATTTGGGAGCGGCCGACAAGGAAATTTTCGATCCATTTGAGAAGTTTGTGTAGGAGACGCTGGTGCGGAACACTGTCAAACGCCTTCCGAAAATCAATATAGGCAACATGCACGGTGTGTTTTGCGTCCAGTGCTCGTGTCTAACTTTGCATTGGGTATAGCAAGTTCGTAACACATGATCTTCCCCCACGGAAACCATATTGTGCATTGGACAAGAGGTTGTGGGTTTCCAAGTAAGCCATAAACTCCTTTTTGATGGTTTTCTTCATCACTTTGCAGCAGATTGATGTCAGACTGACGGGTCTGTAGTTTGTCGCCAGAGCACGACTACTGCTTTTGTAAAGGGGTGTATTGTGGGCCGTCTTCCAGTCTGTGGGAAGAATTCCAGCATCAAACGATTTCTGGCACAGAAGGGATAGTGGTTTGGCCAGCTCTCGGGCAAGCTCGAAAATCAGCTTTGCTGGGATCTCGTCCGGACCGGGAGATTTACATTCCTTCAAGCTTTTCAGTTCTTCCAAAATCGCTTCTTCTCGAAACACAATATTTTCGATAGTGGGATCTCTCATGTTCTCAGAATTAGATGGGGTAAAGTCTGCTTCTCTTGTGAAAACGGATCGGAAAAATTGAGAAAAGTGCTCAGCCTTATTTGTTCTGTCCGATATCTCCAAGCCGTCATCACCCCTCATAACAGGAATGGGATTCCTGTTCCGTGTGCTTTTCCACAAATAGCTGTAGAGCAATTTCGGATGTTTAACGGCTTGGTGGAGCAAATTACTCTCAAAATCTCGTCGCCTCCTGAAAATCAGACTTTTCATCTTATTTCTTTAAACTTTGTATTCTGTAAACGCTGCATTGTTGTTGTTCTTGCGAAATTTCTTCCATAACCTTCCTTTCTTGTTGATTTCCTTTTTGAGCTCTCGTGTTAGCCACTGAGGGCGGTTGGATATCCTAGGCTTTGATAAGGGACAGTGGTTCTTCAGTAGATGCAGTAAAAGATCCTTGAATAAATTCCAGTCCTCGTTAACGTTTCCGGAGAAGAGAACATCCCAGTCTATTTGCGATGCCTCAGCTCTCATTTGGCGAAAGTCCCCTTTCCATATATTTGGCCTCGTATTGTCTTTTATACACGGTTCAGAATACAGCAAGTACTCCCATAAAAGCACTACATGATCACTTCGACCGAGCGGGGGTAGGTAGTACACCTCGTCTATACTGTCAGGATCTTTGGTAAAAACGAGGTCCAGACAACTGGCCTGTTGCCCTCCATGAGCTCTAGTTGGAAACAGAACACGTTGCGTGAGTAGAGCTTCTAGGGTTGTCTTGAGTAGATGGTAATCGAAGGTATTCATCGAGCATTTCGCATGCATATCGCTCCATTGAATGCAGGGTGCATTAAAATCCCCCATGATAACAACGTCTGGTCGGCTGGCGGTCTCTTTTATGCTTTCAAGTAGACAAGTATCTGGGTCGGGATCCGCCTGCGGGGGCCGGTAGATAGTTAAGACTTCGAGGGACTAAGATCCCCGCGCCTTTATAGTCAGCCAAATTGCCTCTGTGTCGTTAGAAATCTTGTTGATCCTCTCACACACTGCTAAGTTGCTCTTGACATACATGGCAACTCCTCCACCCCGGCGGCCTCTCCTGTCTCTGCTAAACAAATGATATCCTGTTAATGCTACCTCGCAATCGCCAACGTCCTCTGACAGCCACGTTTCTGTTATTGCTATAACATCGGGAAGAGTATCGGCTACCTGTATTCTCAGTTCGTCAAGCTTGGAAAACAGACTCTGAGCACTGGTGTAAAAGAATTTTAGTTTGCAACATTCGACAGTGCTTCGTTCGGTTTGTCTCGGGTTTGCCAATATTATGTTGCTGCCGCCATCATGATGACTGGCTGGTTCCAAAACAACATCGCGTTCCTCTGTAGCACTCGTCCCCTGAAAATGGCCAAGTAGTTCTCTCCCGCTGCAAGTCTCCTCTTCAGCTCCGTTACCAATTCGCGGCGTTTCAGACGTTCCGCTGGAGAATAGTCCGGCTGAAAAAACTTCCTTGTGAGAGTTTCGGAGGCTGCTTTTCCTGGACAGAAGTAAGCTAGCCTCCTCTTTACTGTTCAAAACAATTTTCAGAGGTCGTGGCCACACAGTTTCCGATTGTTCGCTCACCTTCTTTCCGATCCTGAAGGCTGCGCGAACGGTTATCTTTTCATTCGAATTAAGCATTTTGTTCAGTAGGTGTTGAAGCATATTAAGGTCAGCGGAGATTCTCTCCTTCGGGGTAGGAGCATTCGACTCCGATAGGCCCTGGACGACTACGCAGTGCTGACGATCAAGGGGTTTATTTGTTCTGTTTCCGGCGGCCTTGTCAGCTGTAGGTCTCAGAAGATCCACCGGAGTCTTCTGGGGTTCTATATTCCCCTTGTGGCGCTTACCCTTTCCATCTTGCTATGAGCTTGTTTCCTCACTTCCAACTGAGGGTCCTATTGAACACGCGGAATGGCTGAGAGAAGTTGATAGTTCGCTTGGGTTGTCTTCCACAGAAACATGAGACTCCGTTGCTATTTTCCCATCGTCCTGGGTGTCGGCGCCCTTGCACAGAGGTTTTCCACAAGCTTTGTTCTTTGGATGTTTTAGAGTTTTGCTCTTTCCCTTTTTCTTGCTAACTTTAGCACTATTCAGCGCGTTTTGCACACTATCGTTCGCTTGCACGAGTTCCCTTAAAACAGTCAGCTATTTTTCGAGTTTCTGCACTTTCAGCAGAATAAAGGAGCATCCAGTGCACGGCTCGTCCTCGTAACTAACAGGTTTTACTGTGATAACGCTTTTAGCGCGCTTTGTGGGCCCCTGGTTGCAACTATAAAGAGAGCGAGCGCTAATCCTAGGTGGCAAGGCCTTCTCAATAGACTTTCCTTCATACATAGTGTCGTTTGTACTATGAATAATGTTTACTCATTCATTTATTCCAGTCTGCTGGGCGTGCGCCGATAGTCAAGCGGTCATCTCACTGGTCACACTACGACTGGACCTGGGTTCGAGTCCCACTTGCGGCGAGTTTTTCGCACATTGTCCTGATGGTGTTTTGTCGACTCCCATTTTTTTGAAGCGATACACAAGGGGTTCTTGAAGAAGAGCCAATCGCCTTCTGGGTCAGGTCCTTGTGCTGCATCCCATTTCACATTCTGTAACAGATTTTTCATTCGGGTATAATCCCCCTTCCATACGTTTCTTTCCTCAGGAGCTCGAATTTCGGGTACTGAAAAATGACTATACTCCCAAACCAGAACGCAGTGGTCACTTCGGCCAAGGGGCGGGTGCCATTCCGATCCGAGAATGCAATTATCATCCCTGGTGATTATGAGGTCCAAACAACTGGACTGCTGTCCATCCCTGAATCGAGTGTTCACTTTAACGTGTTGGGTAAGGAACTCAGTTGTGATCAGTTGCATAAATTTCTGTTCGACGGAGTTTTCTGATCGCGTGCAATACATCAAATCCCACTCTATGTCTGGACAGTTGAGGTCACCAAATAGCATTATGTGTTTGCTTTGACAAATTTCTTTTATCTCGGTGATAAGTGCATCGTCCGCATCCGTTCGCTGGCTTGGCGGTCTGCAAACCAGGGCCATATGGAGGCGTGGATGGTTTGGCACCTTCAAGTAACAACTGAGTATTTCACAATCAATGTGCCGAAATGGGGAAGACTCAACCCTGACGTAGTCGATGCCATCTCGTATAAATATCGCAATCACCCCACCCCTTCTTTCGTTTCTGTCCATTCGGAGAATCTGGAAACCATCTAGCATAACTTCCCCATCTTCTATCTGCGCATTTAACCATGTTTCTGTAACAGCTATGAAGTCGGGTTGGAAATGGGCCACAGTTTCAATGGGCTCAATTTTAAAGATTAGTGAAGCTCTGCATTTATCTGGATATTCTTAAGTAATAAATGCCTGTTTTTTACTTAAGTCCGTTTTAAAAGTCGCTTTTCTATAGAAGGTAAAATTTTTTCCCAGTTTTGTTTGACAGTCTGGCAAAATAGTCGTATTTTGTAAAAAATCCATTGTAGTGAATCCTTTCCCTACTACCGCTTTCTAGTTTTTGTTGTTAAAAAACAGTAATACTTGCTATCCAGTGCGCTTTTCCGTACGTTGGCAACGTTTTGATCCTTCTTCTGTAACGAAAAACTTTTTTGTCTGTAATGCTCCGCAGAGCACGTGCTAAAAGGCGAAAGCTTGCGGCCTCCCCACCGTCTCTGGGTGCTAAAATCATGACTGAAGACATGGCAGACGCCAGCGTATGTTCTTCGCCGTCTGCAGATTTGATTAACTCACAAATCCCTTTAGTACATGTAGAACCTCTCGATCCTTCAGTCGTCCAAAAATACGCCTCCGCTAGTCGTAGCAGGCCATCAGCCGGCGAAATAATCGATCAGCTGATTTATGGAGACATAAACAGCAATTCTGAAAAAGTGCTTGAACAAACTTTTAAACTTATTGGGGTAATAAGTTCGGAAACTGAGGAACGAATTAAACGCAAGCATAATTTCGTACTGCGAAACATTCCGAGCCACTTATCTGCTACAAAGTTGTGGCTTGAGTTTTAGTGTCGCACAAGCTAAGCGACTTCGCTCGCTTAGCCGTAATGCGCCGATACTAGTTACCCTTTTCTCCATGATAGAAGTCGATTTTATCTTGTCGAGTAGGGAGATGACTAGAGACTTCTGCCGTAAATGGCGCTGCTCCGTTTCGCCAGACCTCACACCCCTGCAGCGAAGACTGAATAAATTAAAATCGGCAAAAACCAACACCAAGATAATGACACCTACTGTCAGTCTGAATATGTCCTCTACAACACCACCTGCGGCATCTGCAAGTCACGGCATAGTCAATTACGTAGGGAGTTCGACTACTTTTAATGCTGACCTCTTTAAACACACCAACACGCCTGGTATAAACACGCCTCTATCGACTCCCCCAGCAACCCCTAGTAAGCCTAAGCATGTGTCGAAGTCAAAGGCAAATCCAATTGCTGTCTCAGCCACTGGAACACCCAATAAATCCAGCAACATTATAAAATCTTTTCCTCCGCAATCGGCTATCAGTGCCTCAAATACCCCGACTCAAAACGTAGCGGGTTCGCAACTGCCCCCCAGCTCTCACATTGAGGCATTTAGGCCGAATATGCCGATTTTTCCGCCGTTTAATAAAACTCTTGCTCCAATGGAAACAATGCGTCCCCCGCCCCCAACTTGTTTCCTCCACGGCCGTTATACCAATTTATTCCTCATGGTAATGTCCATACTGAATCAGTTAATTCATCCGATCCTCAGTTTCGTCCCGGTGGGAATACGTTGCAGTATCTGCCCCGCGGATTTCCAGCTGAAAATAAGTTAGCTAACAATAGTTACCAGTTTACCTGCCCGTCATTCCCTCCCCCAATTCCCACCCCTTTTTATCCACGTCAGAATTTTTGGATGCCACAAAATGTTTTGCAGAACCGGATGGTTGCATCCGGACCGTTTGCTCCGTGGGCAGCCCAGAACTGGGCGACGTAGCCCACCTCCCTCAAAAACTAACAGCCTTTCCCTTCAAACTTTTTGTTTTAAATGCCAGATCCATGCTTAATAAGATGCCTTTGCTTCAGACTGAGGTGTTCGTCCATTGTCCTGATATTGTTTTAGTAGCTGAGACGTTGGCATCAGCCTCAGTAGCTGACTCCGAACTTTCTCTTCTAGGCTACAATTGCATTCGAAATGATCGCCAAGATAGCCGTGGTGGGGGCAGCTGCGTCTACGTTAAGCAAACACTTACATGTTTGCCGTTGGACCTCCCGCACTTTTCCGCAGTAAAAGGCAGCTGCTGGCTCCAGGTCGCACTAAAAAATAAGTTCTCCTTACTCATTGGCTGCGTCTATCGCCCTCCCAACGCCAATGACAATTTTGATCGTTTTCTCTCACAGGCATTTCATGCTGCGGCCGACTTAAGCTTTAAGTATCAACTGGTTGCGGGTGACTTTAATCTCCCTGAAGTCCGCTGGTCTCCGCCTTCAGGCCCCAGAAGGTTCGATGACTTTCTTGAGGCTGTGGATGTTGGGATGTGGAATCAGGTTGTTGATTTTCCCACCCGAGGCTCAAGTATACTTGACTTAATTTTCTGTAGAGGCTGCTTACCATCGTCAGTGTCATCCCTAGGCCCACTCGGGGGCTCAGACCATGACATAGGTGTTTCAACGTTGGAATTCGAGGCTGACGAAATGTCGTGACAAAAGTATAAATTTTTTACGCGATTTCCGATCAACTCGCTCAACCGAATTATTAACACACCTTAATTCCTACGACTGGAATGAGTTCTTCCTTAGTTCGGATGTAAATGTTTGCACTGCAAAACTGTACGAAATTTTGGATCCGCTTACTTCTCGTTTTGTCCCCCGTAAAAAAATTATTAATGTTGGGGATGAGGTTTTCCTACCTTTTCCCTTTCGTCGCAGATTGCGCAGGCTTTATCGTCGTTTCCATCTGCAGAACGATGTTTCTGTTCTGCCCTTGATTTGTGATATTTTTGATCGAGCTAAGAGATTGTCTGAAAAAAAACAGCTAGCCGAAGAGGTCCACTTTACCGAAAACCATTCGTTAAGTGTCTCGAAACTTTTCTCTAGAAAAATACGAACTCAGAGAAAAACGCAGTATCCCATCCTTCGAGACGATCTCGGAAATCGCATAGTTGATGCCCAGTTAACCGCGGATAGCTTCAATGGTTTCCTGTCCAAAACGTTTATTGAAGACTCGACCACTCCGCTTCCGACCATCCAGGCTCTGACTAGGGCAATCCTAGAAACTATAAGTTTCACTCTGTGGGATGTGACTGTTGCGATTCGGCGTTTTCGTCAATCTTATAGTCCAGGCCCTGATGGTGTCCCAGTAAGCATTTTACAAGCCGATCCAATACGATTTACCCGGCCCTCTTATGCAAGATATTTAATCTTGCTCTTGAAAGTGAAATCTATCCTACCTTGTGGAAGGAATCACACATTTGCCCATTCCCAAACACGGCAAATCTACATTATTTGATGAGTTTCGGCCAATAAACAACCTCCCCGCAATTTCGAAGATCTTAGAGACATTGATGAAGGATAAGATGATGTGTCACTTAACAGCGAATAACTTACTGAGTGTTGCTCAGCATGGATTCCTCAAAGCTCGATCTTGTGACACCTGTCAACTCTCTTTCTTTGACTATGTTCTCCAATCTAGGGACCATGGTTTTGCTCTTTACACAGTATATTTCGATTTCACTAAGGCTTTTGGCCGTGTTGACCATGCTCTTCTCCTCTTGAAATTGTCCTCTTTCGGAATAGGTGGCAAACTTTTGAATTTGATATCCTCTTATTTGGGCACTCGTACACAACGAGTTAAGATTTCCAATACCATCTCCAACCCCACACGTGTGAGGAGTGGAGTCATTCAGGGTAGTGTACTCGGTCCGCTTTTATTTTGCCTTTTCGTTCATGATGTACCGAATTTATTTCAGAATGGTAAGCCTTTCATGTATGCCGATGATCTTAAAGTTGCATATCGATATAAGCCGGCAGATCATGACATCGTGCTTGAACTCCTTAAGAGCGATCTACAGGCTTTCGCCCAGTGGTGCCGCACATGGCGCCTTTCGCTTTCTTGGCATAAGTGCTCCGTCATGGTGGTTGGCGACGACCGCCAACCTCAAATAAGCATTGAAGTTCACGCCATAAATGTGCCGAGGGTTATAAAGGATTTTGGCGTTTCATACTCCAAGAGTCTCAATCTCTCGGAGCACTGTGCCTTGATAGTCTCCAAAGCACGTAGAACGACCGGGTTTATCTTCCGAAATTTTAAAACTAGGGACATTAGAATGCGCCTATTCAACGTGTACGTTAGACCTGGTCTGGAATACTGTTCGTTTTCATTTAGCCTCATGCGTGCTACTGAGCGGAAGAAAATAGAATCCGTTCAACACTTTTTTACCAAGAGAATTTTAACCCCGGAACACCGACATTTGTCTTACCAAGAACGTTGCCGGCTTACAGGCCTCGATCCTTTATGGTTCCGTAGATTACAAAAGGGACTATTTTTGCTATTTAAACTCTTATATAATCACACATTTAACCCACTCACCTCTTTAAGACATCATATCCACGCACGACGTAACAGTCACCGTGAGGTCTTTTTATTTTGTCCTCTGGCACGTACTGTTAAATATCGTCGGTTCTATACTGTAAATGCAATTGCTATTTGGAATAAACTACCCATGAGTGTGAAAACTCTGCAAAATTATCCTTTATTTAAGAGAACTATTACTCGATTATTGCATTCAGAAAAGCTCCCACAAATTTTGGGTGCTGAATCTACTGATCGACTGTACCTTAGCGATGGCGTTTGTGGTTTCTGAACACCATGACCGGTCTCACCAGCTGTTACTCAACGCCTCTACTTTGGCTATCCCCAACTTCATGAAAGGAATTTGACGTCCGATAATCTCCGATACCGTGCAACCTCTCCCCTTATTCACGGTCGCTATTCTAGCACCGCCGGAAGTTTTTTCTCCTGAGCCCACCAAACCATAAAAACCACCATCAACTACATTTTCATCCCTTTAGCTCAGGAGATTTTTTCACTGCTGGTCGGATTTGTGTTTAATCGCTTCCCTTGAAAATGCCTGTAAACTGGAATTAAATAAAAAAATTTATTTATTTATTTAGTTCATCCAATTTGTTGAATAATCTTTGCACATTTGTGTACATCATTTTTATGTTATTCGGCTGTTTCGATCTCTGGAAATTGTTTGCTGGTGCTTTTGACTGATTCTTATTACTGCTTATTTAACATGGCGTACCATGTTCATTAGTCGATTGTAAGTTTACTGAAGTTTGTCGGAATCGAGCGCCGGTGCTGTTACCGTAATCGTTACCGGATGATTCCACAAGAAGGAACGCTCTATTTTTACAATTTGATTGTTTGCTATTTTCAGATTCATTTCGCCCTCGCTCTGACGTTTTCTCAGTTCCGCTACCAGCGTCCTCATTTTTATTCGTTCGATTGGGTGATAGTCCGACTGAAAAAACACTCCACGATGATTGTTTCGAAGCCTGGACTTTCGCGACAAGATGAGATTTGCTTGCTATTCGTTTCCCAATACGACTTTTAGTGGTCTCGGCCGCAGTTTGTCTGCGTTGTTTCTTACTAAAGGTCCCAAACGGAAGATCTTTTGGATTTCGACGACCTCATCGGGTTCTTGCGTGTTATGGAGTAGGTTTTGGAATATCTGCAGATCGTGTTTCACCCTATCGTTCGGGGTATCACCAGGTGCTTCAGGAACTCCTTACACTACCACACAACGAGATCTGTCGGGGAAAAAACCGGTGCTTTTATCCTGCCCTCTTTTGCTGGCGGTAGATTGAGTCTCAGACTCTGATACTGCCTTGGTGGCTGTATCCAGATCAGTTGCTAAGTTGCTCGCGTCCGTGATATATGCTGTAACGTCTTTAATTGGCTGCCTCACCTGACTTTTTGCATTATTGCCTGATAAACATGTGAAGGACAAGCTGCTAGCGCTCTTTGTTGGCGTACATAAGTCCATACAATTACTTTCTACAGGTTTTTTTGGGGTTGTTGATCGTTGTTTTGTTTTGGTGCAGACGGGCTCTGCATGGTCCAGATTTGTCAAATTTATGGAAATGCGAGCGCCAGTTTCATCTCTGTCTGTCGTATTTTTTTTGCCGTCCATTTCGGTTGAGTCCGAAGACTTGTCTAGTGACTTCGTGCGTTGCCTCTTGTTTCGCTGAACGCGACGACTATGACCTTTTACCGGTTTCTTGTGGTTCATGTGGTCCGGCTCATTGGTGTTTTTCATGTCCTTTGTATCTTGCTCAGGGGGTTTAATTTTGTTATACTTAAGAAGTGACGCTATTATTTCAGTGAGGAGTTCGACGTCTACTTCTAGTTTCAAAACTCTGCTGGTGAGTTTTCGACATCCATTACAGCGTGTCGACATTTCAGTTTCTACCTTATTTGTGGCTGATATCACCAGTGAACTGCGTTCTTCAGGGTTCATGGTCGGTGGCCCATCACGTCCAGCTGAGAGCGAGTTGAGTATTTCCGGCAAGTTTTTATCACAGGAAATAGAAAACGGTTTACAAATAAGTGATATGTCGCCTTTTCCTGAGTATATATTATTTTTCTGACCGTCAGGCCGTACTGGCCTGGCTGAGCGGTCAAGGGCGTCAGTCCCTGCACGAGTGGTGCGTGGTTCGAATCCCGGGTGTGGCGGACCTTTGTCACATAGTAGGGTCGTGGACATTTGCATTCCCCATGCTGGCAAGATATCTTTGAGGTTGCATTAATTTATAATGGGCGACTTCAATTGCTAAGTAGCTACTTTAATGAGCACAAAGTTAAGCTTTTTTCCAAACGGAATTCGATATAAAATGGCAATTTGGAGCAAAGAACGACTCAGCCTTCGCAGCCAGGTTCTAAGTAGTCTTCTATTTCTTTCGGTTATCGAGCACTTCGTCGACAGAAGAGTAGCTTCGGAAGTACGATTGAGACGGTATTCGTAGGAATCTGAACTCAACCGACTGGATGCCTTGTTAAACTCCGTATTGTGGATTCTCAGCTGAGAGCCACGGTGAAGGATGAAGATATCGCCGATAATGGGATCCGTGAAAGCGGAGATTACTTGCACTTATAAACTGATTACTCGATTTATTTCGACAAGGCGTAACTCTGGGTGGAAACGGGTGATCGAAATGTCAAAACTTGGGAAGACGAGTAAATTCCAGTCGAATTCAAACGGCTTCTAAAATCGACGTACTTTTTCCAAAGTCTCATTTTCCATCGAATTTCACCTCGAATATCGGGGGCAAAAATAAAACTATATTCCCAAACGAGACCGCAGTGGTCACTTCGGCCAAGGGGCGCATGCGAGTCCAATCCGAGAATGCAACTATCATCCCTAGCGATGATGAAATCCAAACGAATTTACTGTTGTCCATCACGGAATCGAGTATCCATTTTAAAGTGTTGGGTATGGAACTTTTCAGTGACAAAATGAATAAATTTCTGTTCAGAAGAGTTTTCTGAGCGCGCGCAATGCATCAAAGCCCGCTCGATGTATGCACAGTTAAAATCCCCAAGTAGCATTATGTGTTTGTTTTGACAAATTTATTTTATCTCGGTGATGGGTGCATCGTTCGCATTTGTCCACCGTTCCCCCGGTCTGTAAGCGAGGGCCATGTGAAGGCTTGGATGGTTTGACAATTTCAAGTAACAACTGAATATTTCACAACCGATGTTCTTACTTTGGGAAGACTCAGCTCTGACGAAGTAAGTGCCATCTCGTATAGATATCGCAGTTTCCACACCCTTTCATCCATTTCGGTCCACGTGGAGAAGTTGAAAGCCATCCATCATAACTTCCGCGTCTTTTATCTGCTCATTTAAGCATGTTTCTGGTAAAGTTATCAAATCGGGTTAAAAATAGGCCACGAACAGTTTTATTTCGTCCATTTTGTTGAATAAACTCTGCAAATTTGTGTGCATTATTTTAATATTATTGGATGATTTCGCAAAAAGAAGCGCTCTATTTTTGTAATTTGGTTATTTGCTTTTTTCAGACTCATTTCGTGCTCGTTCTGACGTTTCCACAGTTCTCTTACGATTGCCCTCGTTTTTATCCGTTCGAGTAAATGATAATCCCACTGAAACAAACAAATGATGGTTATTTCGAAGTCTGGACTTTCGCGAAAAGATGATACCTGCTTGCTGTTCGTTTCTCAATACTACTTTAAGCGACCTCGGTTGCACTTCCCTTTTGTTGTTTCTAACTGAAGGCCGCAAAAGGAAGATCTTTCAGATTGCGACGACCTTACCGAGTTCTTAGGTGCCATTCAGTAAGTTTGGGAATATCCGCAGATCGTGTTTTACCCTCTCTTTCGCGTCACCAGGAGATTCAGGAACTCCTTGGACTACCTAACAACGTGATTCCTCGGGAAAAAAACTGGTGGTTGCATCCTGCCCTCTTTTGCTGGCGTTAGATTGAGTCTCAGACTCTGGGACAACCTTTAGAGCTGTATCTTCATTGCTCGCAGACTGTTAACATGGTGGTTCAAACTCAGACGTCTCATTGGATATTTCATCGTGGGTCGCTTCTATTGAAAATCTGCTTGCTCGACAGGCTTTCGACGAGCCCGCTACTGGACTTGAGGCGTCCACATCTGTCGTTAAATTGCGCACGTTTGTGATATTACGCCACAGTTTGGTATATTCCAGAGACATGGACAATAAAAATGCGCTATTTAAGTAATTTTATTGAGTACCTGCGATGGCACTTCCATAGCAAGTAAAAATAAATTTTCCAGTAAATTCTAGAACATGTAGACAGATTCTGTACAGTATTCAGCTCACGGTTGCAGAATAAACGATCAGCGAACAGTGAAAAAAAAACTCCTCCTGAAAAAGACAACATGAATATGCATTGATTAGCTTTTAAGGAGGAAAAAACTATTGCTCACAAAAAGGTAAACATGCGGATCGAACAGGACTGGTCTGCGCATAGTATTAGATAAGGGGTTCAAAACGTAAATCGTCAAGGCACAATTCCTAAACTGGGTGAGCCTATTCGCCTCGACGTGGCGAGACAGAGAAACCTAGACGTGATCGGTCACAGTCCGCTTAGAGTCCAGCCGAGGGCGGTCATCAAAGCGTAGCTGGGAAAATGCGACCCTGAAACCGCTTCGCTGACCGACCAAACTACTAGCGAATGGTGAAAACAGAGGATCCCGCCATGTTCGTCAACAGATCACTTCGGTTCGAAATGAGAAGTTGACATCAAGAAGCGTGCAAATCAACGATTGGGGATGAGGGTTCGGAATCGCAGGGACCAGAGTGGAATGCTAATGAGGGTCGTCGACTAGCGGAACGCAGGCGGCTTAGAGCGCGCACGTCAACGTAGTCGCAAAGGGGAGACAGGCAGAGCTTTTAA
>CACRXP010001150.1:1110-14567 GCA_902702965.1 Spirometra erinaceieuropaei | reverse complement strand
GTGAGCACCGGACTGCCTTTCGCACCTACATCATTGTTGCCATTAGACGCTGTGATGCTGATTTGCAGTACCTCGTTGGGGTTCTGCTGATTATCTAGGGGGCTTCTTTCGTCTTCACACGTTGACTAGTGGCCATTAAATGGGTCGCCAAGACGATCTTATAAGACGTTTCACCCCTCCGGAGCTAGACTGACGTATATTATTTAATCCTTTCTCAGAGCTTTCGACTTGTCGTGCTCCACAGGAGCAGGTGATGGACTTCATATGTATAGAGGTCGTCTGGAGGGGCAGCATGTCTTTGTTTTGGTTTGCATAGGATTGAATTAGTTGATAATAGACGCCGGTACTTTGGCATATGAGGAGGTCCGTGTAATGGCCTGAGTTCACTGTTTTTTACTAATTCACCCAAAGTCAAACTCACCTTCATTTAATCAAGAGGGTCTTCCATTCTGTTGCCTTTTCCGTTGCCGAGTAAATTGAATCAAGCCGGTCTCTGAAATGTTCGAATCGCCTGACTATGCTTATTCCCACCCACTCCCCTTGATTTTTGTTCTACTTTTAACTGAGAGGGAGGCTCGGTCTCCGAAAATACGTTTCATTAGCTTCACCTTTCGAAATCGCCCTCAAACTCATGATCAAAAGTAGCAGGCGCAGATGGGATGCAGTTACTATGCAACTGCACATCTTATAAAATCACCAGCTCCTACATTTGTCGCGAGTTCTCCCACTTGGTCCAGGGAGCGCTTGATTACCCGAGCCGGAGTTGTTAATGACCGAGATTTCGTCGCCGATCGATGTTAGTTGTTCTTCGTGTGGGAACGGCTTTGTCTTTTTGCTTCATCACTTGGCGCATTGTAGTGGCTTCCGGTCGACTTGCAACCATCACCATGCATGAGAAGGCGCCTGACGACCTCCGAAACGTCCTTTGCATAGGGAAGCGCTTGCAAAGTTGCGAGTTAGACGCGGCTTGGTTTCTCGTCGCGTTTTTGCGTAGCAAATTTTTGTGGGTTCTCTAAGATATTGTATTTCGATAAGTTTATCTTCCGACCTACTACAGTGCTCGGATATAGCGCTGGTAGGTCTTGTACCCTCGTCAGACTTTTCGGCGAAAAGTTATGCATCAGGTAATACAGAAAAGTGAGTGATGTTATCGAGCGTGCTTCTGATCACTAAAGACGTCCTATTTCTTTTGTTTGTCAACGACCATTGCACTTGTTTTCACTGTTACTTTTTAGATAGCTTTGATTGTTTTCCTCGTCCTTCTCTCGTACACTCTTCTGTTCGAACTATACAGAACTCGCATGTCGTACTGTGAAATGATCGTCATGATATACTCCCTTGGCTGGATCGTGGAGAACATATATGCGGTACGTGTTAATCCAAGCTTGAGAGTTCGTCCAAAAGAAGTGAATGTGTGCGGATTTAGATTCATTGTATGCCATGAACTTGACATAAACTTTATTTCTACCAGCACGAGGATGGTCTAATGTAGGAAGTGGAAAATTTTAAAATGCATTCGCCCTCAATCGTTTGCTACGGGATGAACTCTGAGCGTTGTTTTCTCTAACTCCGAACTATCGGACCCACTCCTTTCTCCAGCTTTTATTGTCGGTCGGTTTCTCATCCTTCTTATAGCTTGTCTTGCTTACTCACTGCAACAGTTGCATTGATACCCACATTTGCGAACTGTCAGTTAGAAAAACTTGGTATTGATTAGGTAGCAAAACTAACCGACGGAGGATTTGGTGGCTGAAAATTATTGCGCCTGGCGCACATTAGTCATCAACAAACTGACCTTTCGGACGTCCTGCAGGCTGGATGTCTCATTTCTCGTCAGTTACTGCATCCAATTTAATACCTTAAAATTGCCACAGCCCACTAATAGTCGTGACTCGGAAGGTTACCGACTGACCGAATAACTCGATTCTATGAACGGTGGATCAGAATGATGAAATTCCCCCCCCCCCCTCCCTGTATGCCACTCTCATCGGAGTGCGACCCAAGAACCGGTTAATTATGAGGTCTTTCTCATGCAGGTTAGGAACCGGCACGTGTGTGGTATGTAAAGCTGGGTCGTTTAACCCCGTCAGCCATCACACCTACGTCTATCGCCAGTTGTCCTATCTATAATTTGCTTTTGAAACGAGATACACGTAGGAAGAGGGTGTGAGGTACATGCTCCGGAAGTCCGCTTCACTATAAATATATTTCAGCCCAAGTGTCATCACTGTTCGGAAGTCTGTCATCGCTTTCAAAAGATACGTTAGCTCACTTAACTGCACCGAAGTTTAGGATGGTCTTGATTTGTCCTTCAGATAAGCAACCTTGTTTGATGTGAACGGTGAAGTCTGTCGCGTATTTTAATGCCATTCGAGAATTCTTTCCACCGAAAACCAACTTTTAGGCTGCATGCCCTTTGTTCCTATGGTCGATTGTAACACTCATGTCTGCCATTTTCAGTAATGTTTTGCTCAAGCTAGGTATATGGGGAGGATCATTCGCATTCCGTATACCACTTTCAGCCAGTTGGTATTGCTACTCACTCGTGCATTGTCGCTGGGCTGTACATACCACTGCGGCCGGTCCTGAGATAACTTGCTCCCAACGACCCAGAACTTGGTTTACCCATTAGGAGACAGCGCACACACTTTGAAATTATTGCGATGATCTGCAAGTCGTGCCTCGGTCCACCTTAAGACTAAAGACAGAGTTACAATAGCTGTTGTTCGACGCGACCTTTATTGCATATCACATCTAGGTGATATTCGGGTTTGTTGAAATCTTGTTCGCGGGCGTAAAGGAGGCAACTCGTGTTTAGAACGCGTAGAAGGGGATCCAACGGCATCAGTCACGTTGCCTGCACTCATTTTCAATCGCCTCTTGGTCTGGTGTTGCTACTGAGATACGCTGGCCTCCAAAGGGAAAGTGAAGTAGATGCCAGGCAATTATCCATCGCTATAAGCCGTTTGATCTGCAAGTCAAACATCGATTAAGAGGGGCGACCCACCATATAAAGCAACCTGTTGTCATTTTTCGTTCGAAAGCATTTTGCTGTAGCATTCCATCTAGACATTTCGGTCGTTTATCCTGTTTTCAAAGTACTTTCAGAGAGAACTTTGTAAAATGTCTCTTGAGTATGCACTTACTTGATAAATAAGGACACTTTTATACATCTGTTGAAATGATGCGTAGTTCTGTTTGCTCGTAGAACATTTTGCACCTAACCTCTAGGCACCATTCGGTTATTACGGAAACGTTTCAGCGGATTTTAGCATTAAACAATGTCTCATGTAATTGGCACATCACCCATATCCTGTGTCAATGACTTATGCACTAAAAGTAAACCATAAAAGGTTAACTTCCCCGCACATCCAGAAAACTGTTTGACCCGGGCATTTAGTTTGTGGCTACGCCCAGACTTTAGACTCGAAAACGACTATTATGCAAGACAGGATTATCCAGTAGCATTAGGGATGCGTTTTACCGGTCACAATTCCGGCCTTGCAATTCTAAATTTATTATACCCAGAGCCGCCTGCGTCTTCCAAAAACAGCGTCATTTTTCATGCAGGAGACCACTTAATGTGCTCAGACAAAAGAGTCAACGGTGAAGGACGCAAAGACTCTTTAGGTTAACATTCCTGGTCGCGGTCAATGCGTATTCAAAGACGAACATATGCTTCGGCTGTTAAAATTTACGCCGTACAAGATATCGCCCGCTAACCATTGGGATTGCGATCATTACGTTTAGAGAGTTTCGACACCAAAAGATGTTTGGAAAGCTGTCTGGACCTCTGATCCTAATAAAATTTCCTTTTCTTCTCCGAAATATTCCTGTTTTTGCCCATTGCATTCTTCCATCCGCTTGTTTCATTTGGAATTTTACAGTGCATTGGTGAAACAGGGACGCACTTGACCCGGCTTGATTCTTTTTTTCGTACCTTTCCCTGGATTCCTCTCTATTTCGCGGCGGATTTAATGTTTATAATTGCCGCATTCTGCCGCATTAACATGGAGAAAGACTTTTTCGTCGCCAGATGCGCTTACAGCCTCCTTCGTGAGTCTTCCCACCCTCCACCAAAGCATCTTTTACCTTTATTCTGTAATCATGAATCCACAGACAGATTCCTATTCAGATATGCACGTGTTCACAACGAAAGGAAGTCGGTAGGATAATTTACTGCGGCCAATTAGGATTATTTTGGATGGGCCTTACACTACAAACTATTTTTACTAAACGTCTTGACCGTCATTTTAAGCACGAGAGCATCTGTTTTTCAATTTTTCTCGAGAATCAGGGTGTTATGCCTTCGTAGTCAGAAAATACACGGTGGGTCATAATTTGCACAGGAGTTAAGCCCCTCAATGTATTTCTTAAACTAAATTTGACACTTAAAGTATGATATGGAGGTGGAAGTGTAAACGTACTTTTGAAATCGACACTGGAAAAGTACGCCTCTGCCTTCTCGTAGCTTCTCATCCCTTTGCGGAGATTTTCTTTAACACGGTAGACAATGTTCCCCGTTACTTATCTACTTTCCGCTTGGATGTTGTTGTTTACGTCTTAAGTGGTTGTTAGCTCGTTCGCGCGTACTCACTCCTCCAGATATACCGACAGACCAAAGTATGCAGTCAGCTTGGATGAGCTAGAAGGCCGTGGGGGGTTCTGAGTATCTGGTCATTTCCTCATCTGTTAAAATTATTTTTAGGGCTCTCACAGTCTAACTGACAATGTGAGTTGTGGTTCTATCTCCCCGGCGCCACATCCCTGTAATATCGGCCGGTTGTGACTCCATGGCGTTTTCTACCATTGGTCGCCACTAACGCCCACAGTTGCGCCATTGGGAGCCTTAAATAAGTAGAGGCAGTTTATCCTTCAGCTCGTAACTTCCACCAGACAGCGCAACAAAGAGGATGCATCTCACCGGGGCGTGTGCGTCCTAGATTTTCCATCCGGTAAAAACAAGAAACGACGAAACTGCCTATTTTGACTGCAGTTCTTAGGAATTTTTCGACATTTTGGAGGAACATACGGCTGTTCCTCCGTCACAGTAGCTGTATTACTTGCCTGTAGTAGAGAAAGATGTGAAAATCACCGGTTACTATTCGCGGCAATGGCAGCTTTGGTGTGCAAACTTGAATAGGTCGTTCTCGGGTGGAAATCTCGAGGATTTTCTGCCATACTGGCGACGGGTTGTATGTTATCCGCACAGTCGTCTCTTCTGTGATTCTTCTTCGCCAGACTGATTTTTCGTAGATCCCAGCTTCACAAAACATGCAAGTAAGCGAGGGATCATGAATTCACACAGTATATTTCGTATCAAATGTCCCCTTTAAACTTCAAAATAAAGAAATTAAGGGTTTATCGAGGCTAGAGTTCTGCGATGATACCCGTTTAATTACTGAAGAAGTCAAGTTCGGCCAACTTACGTTTTCCATTATTCATGCCCAGGCCTGTACAGTACAGCACAAGTTAAAACGGTTATTGAAGAAGGGGTTGAGGACGTTCAGACATGTCGGTTCTCTCAGAGACTTGACGGTTAACTACGTATAAGTCTCGTCATGGTAGCGCGACGTGAGAGGATGCCGGAGCGAACATGCTGAGCTCATCTTGGCCCAGAGTAGCCTAAGGGCGTGTATGAACGCCTTATACGAGCACAAGGCAGGTTTGGATAACCTTATAGTTATTGACTCTGCCGTGGCAAGTATCCTCTGGCACTTTTTAGATAACTCGGAATGGTTAATTCACGTCTATCCGGTGGCTGCTGTTAACCAAGTAAGCGACACTTGCGCGAGTGATAGACTTTTTCATGCCTTGATGGTGCTCTCGAATCCGCATGGATAAGCACCTACTTGTTAGACCAACAGAACCTGCCCTACGGGATCAAGTGAAGTGGTAGATTCCCATTTGAGAAGTGAGAAAAGGACATCCCCCTCTTACCTTCAAGGCAAGGGAGTGGAGTGCCTGAGAAAATGAGTCTCGTCTTGGCGGCTGGAGACGTGCGCGCAATGGCAGAGTTTAAGTGACTCTGTGGAAGTTCGCATGCCGGGATTCCCTTGAAATGGCAGTGTAAGAAATAGTCCTGTCTTCTCAGCCGTTGGTACGTTCGTTTTTTGGGAGGACTTCCTTCCATGTATTTCAGGATAGATTTATCAGGAAAGCTACTGTGTCTCACAGCGTTTTGTATAAAGGCCTTTGGTCTCCGCTGTATCCAGTGTGCATACTCTCCTAGGTCGGTTGGCTAGGCAGCGCACGAAACTTCGTCTTTGACTTAACGAGACAACGGTGGAAATTGGTATATTACGCTGTCCATATTTTCTTACGAAGCACACTCCTAAGAATTATTCCATCAGGCGTCCTACTAAACAGAGCGTTCAGAAAGAGGAGTCTCTTTCCTCTTTTTCCAAAGAGATTGTTATCGCTTAGTGGGCCTGGTGAACGTAGCCAGGAGGGTCTCCAATCAATAGTCTCATCCGCCATTACAAATATGTCCTCAACACATCGAGCATAAGAACCAAGGCCCTTTATAATCGGACTGGTTCTTCTCCACTTTTCTCATGAAGACATCAACTGGTAGGGGTCCAAAGGGTGAGCCCATCGCTACGCCGTCGATTTGGCGATAAAGTTGGCCATCGAATCTGAATCGAACATTAAGTGCCCAGCGAACGTGCAGCTCTTTTTGGTCTACAACCGGCATCCCGATTTGGAAATCCTCCCTAACAATCCCATCACAAATATTTTATCGCTTCCCTGAGGGGAATACTAGCGAACAAGGACGAGACATCTAAGGACAACACCGTTTTCCCATTGAGATCCGTTTTTCTTACGAGATCGATGAATTCAAACGTGTCTCGTTGGCTGCGTGTGCTACTTTGTGTTGAATCGACCTGCGTCTTTCTGCCAGCCGCTTTGCAATTGCGTTATAAGGCTAACTGCACGTGTTTAAAGTCTGCCGCATAGGATGGTCGGGTTTATGAATCTTTGGTAATCCATGTGGTCTCGGGGGCTTGTGTCTGTGGATCCTAAATCTCGTTCAATAAGGAGGCCTTGATTTTCCAGTTTCCGGAGAGATTTTGAGTTGAATTTCCCTGCTCTCAGTTTTGTCCTTATTTTGCCTCACTATTCTGACTTTGGTGCCCTCAGTTAGGGCTGTTCGATTTTCAAAACATAAACGCGTTTATTTATTAGAACGAGACCAGAAACTTTGTCTGGTTTGATTATGAGTATTTCCTCGTTTCGACAACTCTGAGTTTCCAGATATGTTCCCGTTATATGCCCGATTCGTAGTTGTTTTGTTCTATGATATTGGTAGCAACAATTCACCAGCGTTGATTTGAAATACCCGGCTTCCTCCAGTACTGTAGGTACTAAGCCATACGTCTGAGCAAAGGGGTTTTCGAACTGAACTTCAGCCGCTAATATGCTTGGTCTTTGATCAGGAAAACAAAATTGTGACCACTTTTCTAAATGCTGCAGACAAATTCCTGGTAGAGTTAATATCTGTAGGCCACACATCATGAGTCTCCGCGTTTACCTGTGGACTTGCATTTGACGCTTCACATCCCAGCATTCCACTCAGCCTACCACAGATGTCTTAATCCCCTACGCATATTATAG
The DNA here is from genome assembly GCA_902702965.1 of Spirometra erinaceieuropaei. NCBI lineage: Eukaryota > Metazoa > Platyhelminthes > Cestoda > Diphyllobothriidea > Diphyllobothriidae > Spirometra > Spirometra erinaceieuropaei. The sequence continues at coordinate 6,950 of CACRXP010001150.1, read as the reverse complement.
CCCGTCCATGCACATTTCTCATTGAAGAATTTTTCTGCGCGCAAGTTTTGTGACTGAGTCATGTCAGAGAGATTATTATCGCTGTCCTACTATGCCCTTTTTGTTCGTCGCTCTTTAGTCATTCTCAGTAACGCCAAACTTCTCAATCTGATGATGCTCTCACGGTACTATGGTCCACTGGTGGTCATGATCAACAAGATGTGGGCACAGCTACTCAATGCGGCCATCATCCTTTGCATCATTATGATTGCCTATGGTGCAGCAGTCCAGGTGTTACTCTTCCCAAGGTCAAACAAGTACAACTGGGATCTTGTTTTCAACATATTCTACTACCCCTACTTCCAACTATTTGGCGAGATGTCTTTCGAATTTTACAACGGCAAGTTATTTCACGTGTTTCGGGATGTTCTTTACCCATGGGTAGAAATGTCTTATTATATTTTGCCACTAATTGACATTTCAGATAACTGGCAAGGAACAATTGTTTACATGGCGTAAAATTAACTAAAAGTCATGTTACCGTCTGTTCTAATCGAATTCCTAAAAAATATATACCTCTCAGCCCAGGAATGTATTGAGGAAAGCTAGGAGGGAACTGCCAGCACGTTCACCAAATTTAAGAACCTACATCTGACTGTTGGAACTTACCGCACACAACTTCGTAACTCCATCTTAATTAATTGCAAGTATACGAAGGTGTTGAGGGATTCGTGCCTGGGCATCTAACGCCTGTCCGTCTTCTCGTTGCTGGAGCAAGTTCGACCATGTCCGTGGATTTGATTGTCAAACTCTACTGTCAGTAGCTTATCATCTCCCTTGCAGACAGCCTTCAGCCGAACTGTTCGTGACGCGTTCGTGTTGATTTGCGCGTCCCTTCCAGTACCTCGACCCCCAATTGCGCAAATTCCCATTTACTCAGATCATCACAGTGACCCTCCACTGGAAGGCCATTTTCTACCTCGTACCAAATCCTGGCATAACCGATCGTCCAGCCGGAGACCTTCGAAACGCCTTTGGGGTTTGCATCCCCGCTGTCTGATTTTGGCAACTTCACTCAAACCACAGCGTTATATTGGGGGAGGAGTCGTTTGCGGTCTTTATTTGGTCTGTGCGCACTTACGACTTTCCTGTGACGATCTCCGGTGGTATCCTACATGAGGGCCACTCCATGCTACTCTTCCATCGAATCACTGTTACACGGCGCGATTATCGAGCCGGCCAAACGCGCTTTCGCTGTTTAACGCTTAAGTTTTTTTGCCACACGCTGGATTCCATGAATACTCACCCTCTACATGATAGGTGAACCTTCCGTGAACAACTCATTGCCTATTCCCGGGCACAATAAAATATTGCTACCTTGCGCCGTGGGTCGCCGTAGAATGGAAGCCTGTCACCGACCCCATGATTAGTCACTTTCGGTAGCCGATGTCCTTAGAACCTTTGGCGACCTTTACTAATTAAGGCAAGAACCGCGGTCGAACCAGTACGTAAAACAAATAATCTGTTCTAACACCCTGCACGTTAACTACAGTGCGTGACCGACCTCATGAAATGTTGGCCAAAATTCTGCAATGCGTTTCCGATTAGGAAGGATTACTTAAGTGTAGTTGTTATACTGATTATTATGCAGCATAACCCCATAACCTTTCGGACTCGCCATGATGTCGGCTTTTGAATGGACTTCTTTTTGACCTGCTTCAGAAACCACACTCGGAACAAGATAGCTACTTAAATAGTATGCATTTTCCCACTAATTTTCCCCTCCCAAAGAATCTTACTTATTTTCAAATAAATTAAAATATATTTTATAGTGAACATGGACAAAAAATATGCTTTCTTTTGTTCATTTGGTAGGAAATCACATTGTTCTCATTTTATGCCCGAAGAAAGTGCGTATTTAGGTTTTAAAAAAGTTTCTAATTATGAAATTTTTAAGACCATGCGATGTCCATGCATGCAAGACTGCACATTTCCGTTTAATAATGCTCCTCATGAAATGTACAACCCAGTCTGGATCCATTGCAAAATTTCAGGAACTCTATGCGGTATCTTCTTAAAGACATAGAGGAATATATGATTTTTCTTATGCGGAAAGTGGGCACCTTGTAGACTAAAATTGCTAAACGCTGATGCAATGACAGATCAGGCGCAGAATTATTCGGGAACTGGGAAACTTTTTAAAAACCTAAATACACGGTTTCTTCGGGCATAAAATATGAAGACAGTGCTATTTCCTACCAAATGAACAAAAGAAAGCATATTTTTGTCCATGTTCACTATAAAATATATTTTAATTTATAAAACTATTGAAACTTAGTAGGAAAAATACATACTACTTAAGTAGCTATCTTTTACCGAGTGTGGTTTCTGAAGCAGGTCGAAAAGAAGTCCATTCAAAAGCCGACATCCTGGCGAGTCTGAAATGTTATAGGGTTATGCTGCATGGTAATCAGTATAACAACTCCACTTAAGTAATCCTTCCTAATCGGAAACGCGTTCCAGAATTTTGGCCAGCATCTAATGAGATCGGTCACGCACTGTAAATTCGCTTTAACTCCCACCACCCAACCGCTACTCATCACAAATATTACAGAGTGCGTGCGGTGGTGTTTAACGTTGATTACGGCCTGAGAACTGCTATGATTACGTTTGGGTGTTTTCACCTTTACAAATTATTCAGACAAGTCACTTGTCTCCTTCGGAAGTCGATGCAGGCAAACCAAACCGCATATTTTTTAATCTTAAAACTAGGCTGTCCGAATATAGCTGTCTTCATCTCCCGAACAACTTTTCAAACAATCTGAGAGATTGAATCCCCTAGAAAGTGGCAACTTATGGCAACTGCTTTACTACTAGCCCCAACCCCTTTAAGAGTATGTCATTTCCGATTTTTGCAGCTGAGGACGCCTGCAATGGAACCTTCAATGAGTGTCCGCGACACAATCCTGTGGTCCCTGTGCTGCATGCTGCCTACATGCTAATAGCCGTGTTGATTTTTCTTAATCTCTTGATAGCGGTCTTCAGGCAAGTTTCCAGCGTTCTCTTTGCGCTCGATTGTAAGGTACCTTTGTCTTTCACCTATCCTTGGGGCACAGAACTTCCTTATGGGGCTGGTGAAAGAGAGACTGAACCAGTGCAGACGAAAAAACGAGCTCCAGGATGCAGGGGGGGGGGGGCGGTTTCTATGCAACCGCATACCTAACATAATTACCCGCTTCCGCATTTATTGCTGATGGTCGTGTTTGATGCCATTATTGCCCGAACAGTCAAGTCAGGTGATGAGATCCAAAAGGCCGGCCAACGCAACAGCAAACATTCGGAGCACTTTGCCGGATCTAGTTCAGTTGCAGATGAAGCAATTACGTCAGAAAGACTACTCTAGATGCAGCTGGACGAATACGCTGCAGCGGTGATGAGAGATTATGTCAAATCTCAGAAAGCGACTCATTCGACGGAACGTGACCACATCTTCAGGTTCCGTTAGGCCGAAATTCTCGCGAGAGTTGACAAGCGTGTGAGTCGCTAGCTGCTTGATCCACGGTCCCACAGCCTTTAGTTAGTTAACAGGCCGATACACTTACCCCACTATATTTAGTACTGAGGCTGCCAGGAAAAGTAACTAGCCACGCAAGGAGCGCGCGGACGAACACTGCTTCGAGCACATGTCGATGGGGCAAACTGTCGGGTCGTTATCACGCTAATAACCAACACGAGTGATGAATTTGCTGCAGTTAATGACTCCGATGGGGGGAGGAGGGGGGAGCGAACAGTCTTTACATCGATTTCGACCGTCGGGTATGAATGAGGGCGGCGGAGTATGATATATCAGTGATGGCAGAGCAGCTGCATCCTGCAGGGATAGCTTCCCTTGTGCGTCCATTGCCCTTATCTGTTGCTGTCGCAGATGATGGGCTTCAGTGCTAATCCAAAACGTCAGACGGAGAAAGTTCTTATTCCAGCAACGTCTCCTTCTTCACAACACTGATACCGTTGTTTGTTGATTGACAGGAAATCATCTACACGCCCGGTAGTTGCTTCTGTCGAGTGTGAAATTGTTAAACTGTTGATATGTACGTGAACCACTGCAAAATAACAACGTGTGAAGTCTTTTGAAGACTGGCGGCACTCAACGCGTCTGCATAACTCTAAGAATTGCAACCAATGCGCCATATTAGCGCCCAACAATGGCTGATGGTCTGCAGATGCTTATTCGTCAGACTAAAAGTCTAGCCTATTTCGCGCCGAGCCTCCTTTACGGATCATTCCGCTGTTCGTCGTCTGTGGACTCTAGTAGATAAAATGTAATCAAGGCCTCTTTGGCGACATGCACGTGGGTTTTTAAAATTACATACTATCACTACCCGCCGCTGTCTCCCACAGTCCTTAAGCTAAGATAGGTCTTAGATACCGTTGTTGTGAAATTCCCACGTCTTATATGCTGCTTTGTAGTTATACTGTCACTAAAATCGAACTGAAAAGTTTCCCCCTGTCTGATTCTCCTCAGACTGACCTCGAGCTCTTCCTTTTACAGCAAAGTCTTCAGTGATCTCGTTGAACAGTCGCGAAATATCTGGCTGCAAAATCGATTTCGCATTGTCTTCTACTTTGATCGAATTGGCGTCATGCCAGCACCGTTCTCAACTCTCCACGTGGCCTACAGCCTGCTGAAAAGACTCTTTCGCCTCTGCGCTCGCCGTAAGTCAGTTTCTCTGGCGACATGTTGCGCAACCGCACATGTTTGCCTTTCGTTTCTCAAAACCTCCCTCTGATGACGACAGTAGCAGTAACGAAGGTATTGCCAGCTGTTTTTGCACTGGTGGTAGTAATAGTAGCAGTTTTGGTAGACGAAAAGGGCTGCCAGCGTCCTGTGCAAGAGAGCCGCTCACGACAGCTCGATCTTCGTGTCTGACGGTGTCCACCGTGTGCCCCAAAGCAAAATGAAACAGATACAGTGACTTGTGCATGAATTATTTATAGTGAATGCAGACTTTCGCAACATCTACTGCACTCTCTCCTCCTCCCCCCCCCCCATCTGGACCCGGTGTCAAGACATGGTCAAGAAGACCGGAGGCGAGGGCGCAGGTGGATGGCACGGTCGGGCCCGCACCTTGGTGTCCCATCCCAAACCCCCTGGTCCACACGGCAAGTAACCAGGATTTTAACCAACAGCAAAAACAGAACCACAACGGGTCAAAAGGAAGAGGATGGCTGGGCGGCCATGCACACGACATGTGTTCCCAGCAGGAGCGCAAGCACATCTATCGGCAGGGAACCATGCGTCAAAGAACTGCTACTGCGCACCAGGCTGCGATGGCCATGGTTTGTTGATCATGACATAGCTGACGTTTAGGCCCCGAAGGGTGACACACAGCTCTGCATTAGCGTGGGCTACCACTCTTTAGTGATGAGGTAACCGGTCAGTCGTAGACTGAAAGGCCCTATCTATCAAGTAACACATACTCCTCACATGCGTGTGAGTTCCACGAATCACCTTAAGCAGGAGCCGTGACAGCCTGGCACTCAACCCACCAGTCAGCCACTCCACACAAACATACACAACTGGACAGACTTCGTGGACTGAGGTGAGACATCAGTCGGCAGCCTTCCAAGCCACGACGCTTGGCTCACCGAAATGTTCTCAGACTCGGATAACACATGCGGCAGAGGAGCCGCATGGAGATGGAGCCGAGTAGCACACTCTCCACTTGCGCGGGAGGTAACAATTGAATCCTTGCGTTGTGTACTGGTGGGTAACGATGTTGTGTGGTGCAGGTGGCGTGACGTAGCCGGCGGTTGTCTATCGCGGGTTTTCATAAACACTAATGTGGCCTAATAGACCC